>BMAC01000304.1:1488510-1506021 GCA_014905375.1 Phtheirospermum japonicum | reverse complement strand
TATTGTAATTCTATTTATGAGTAATTTGTTACATCACTCCCAATTCATAGTATGCATTGGGGATACTTTTAGGGAGGCAAATGCATTAATATAGCTCCATCCGCTCCCTACAAGGACTCCCTAAAAATAGGGAGTTTCCTATTTTATTACTTGAACTCTCTTGTAGGGAGCAACTTTGACTCCCTATTATTTTCTTTTTACCTTTATTTAAATTGGTTCCCTTACTTTAATAACATATATGATAAAATATGTATATATAGAGAGTCTGTTGTAGTAAAATTAGAATAGGAGTCCTTCAAATAGAAAGTTGTCATAAGTAGGGAGTATGATAAAATAAAATAAGATATGGAGTTGAAAAATAGAGAAAATTACTTTAGGGAGTGAAATTTGTGGAGTTTGTTGGAGTTAGTCTAACCAACATTAATATCAATGACGTAAATTTGTGATGTTTAATATGGAGTTAGTCTAACAGACATTAATATCAATGATGTGACAAGCGAGCTAGGTCTTAGTCGGCGGGAAGTAAAATGGGGACTAGCACCTGACCCAATTGAGCAAAATTAAACGAGATTTGGGTCTAAGGCAGAGAACGACCAGACGATCAGTGGTTGTCTTGCGTCGATGCGAGTATTATTACAACATTGATAGTTATTAAGAATAAATAAATAAAAAATTAATTGCGTTGTCACCATGGTTCTGAAAACCGGACCGGCCGGTTCGACCGGGAACCGGTCACCACACCGATCCGGTTTTCATGTGCAAACCGCCAGAGTCAAGAACCGGTCAAACCGGTTGGACCGGTGAACCTATGACAGGTTCAACCGATTTTTTTGATTTTTTTGGTTTTTTTTTTTTTTTTTTTGCTTTCTAATTTTTATATTAAATAAAAATTGACGGGGTCTTTTTTTTTTTTATTTGGAGTACAAATAATACAAATTATGATGGTTAATTTTATTTTATTCTGAAGTTGTTGGACTTGGAGTGATTATATTAGAATTGAACTATTTTATTTGATTTTTATTCATTATATTTAATTCAATAACATTTTTCTATGTTGTATTGTGGTTGATGAATTCATATTTATTCATATGGACTCTTTAAATTAAATTTTAAAATATTTTATAATCATATATTTTATTAATCTAATTTATTCTATTTATTTATAACATATTTAATAGTGGTATATATATATATATATAAAACCAGTCCGACCACGGTTGGACCTGTGAACCACTGAACCTGTAGATTTACCGGTTCAATGACCGGTCCGACACAATTAAAATTTTATATATATATATATATATATATATATATATATCATGTTGTTCCTACATGGATAAAGAATAAAGTATAAATATGCTATAGCTAGTATACAAGTTTGCTTACAATAAATTGAGTGGTGGGAGAAAATCCAGCAGATTTTCTGGTAAAATATTGTCCACTGTCTAAGCCAAGAGTTGGGAGACCATTGAYTTTTGAGAATCGTGGCCGTGATTATTGACACTGGGTATAATGTTAGCCGGAGAAATGAACTTCACAAACTCCTTCAGCTCCGTAAAGCTGCTGTGCTCACTGTATGGTACCTCATACCTGAAAGATGTAATAAAACATCATCACGAGTCGCATTTCAATGCAATAGTGCTTATACTTGTGGTTGAACGAGTTGGGACTGAGTTTTACCGTATAACTGTTCCTTTCTGCCACCTTTTTCCAGTAGACTTCTTCCCTTTTCCGAATGACCAACCAGTAGGTGAGAACGCAACAATAAGACTAAATCGACCCTGTACAATTAAATTATAGAAAATAATGTCAACAGAATAAGAGATGAACTGATCTTTTACCAAGGACATGAGAAATGATATGATGCAAAAAAAAGAAAAAGAAGAAGAAATGTATTGAAACTTATAAGATGTACGTCGAGTTACCCTGTATTGGTCTGACATATGCTTTAGTCGTTTGAAACTAGCAATAGTCCACATAGGAACAACATGAATATGGCTCTCCTGTTCATTTTTTGTAAACCATTGCATGTCTTCCTGTGGCAAACCCAGACATTCCATGATGCGTAGTTTTGCTGTGGTGACATAGACTTTCTTGCGGAGTGTTTTAGCAACCTCTACAAAAACCCTTTCTTTTCCTGTCAACAAATAAAAATTAAGCATAAATGGTAAGGAACTCTGGGGAGAGATTATGTTGCAGGTAGCAGATGATCAAATATGACTCAATGGGTTCAAACCGCCTAACCCTTAGGCAGGTCCGTCCCACTATAAATCTTCAAATAAATATTTAAAAAATACCAATAATAAAAATAGAAAACCCAAAAAAAAAAAAAAAGTTCCCTAAAAAAATAAATAAAATTATAAAAAAAAGTAAAGCTGAACCTTAAAAAAAACTAAAAACCCTAAAAAGATAAAAATAAATAAGAAAAGAAAAATTGGAAAACCCTAAAAAAAAAAATATAAAAAAAAAGAACCCTAGAAACTAAAAGAAAAATTGAAAAAATTAAATTTGAGCCCTGCCTAACGAAATATACTCTGTTTGGCAGTTTGACACAAGTTTTTGTCTAGGAAAACTTAATCTCAGAGATGGTAGAATGCCAGTACCGATAGTATAGCTGCCAATCAAAAACAAAGTTTTCGGGTTAAAAGCTTCAGCTTGGATGGATTCAATGACAAATTGGATTATAGCCTCCTGTTTTGGAAAGTCGTACTGCAAGATTGGGAGAAAAAAAAGAAGCAATTACTCATTTATCAGCATCAATATGATAGATACAAGTCCAGTGTGAGTTACTATTTGAAATGCCAAACTAAGACAGCTCTGATTTGAACTAAATATAAGTTAGGGAGCTAATTCTTTTTCTTGGCCTTGCTTTCAGTATCTATTACCTGGGGATTACAGTAGGTTGTGTCAAGGATGAGAGTGTCGATGGAACATGTTTGCAAAAGGGTCAGTTCTGTCATTTCCTCACAAAATCTGAAATCTCCAGTGTGTAATACAGGCTGAGTACATACATGAACAGGGGAATCGATCTTAGAAACACCAACACTGAATAAATAAATAAATAAATGAATGAAATAAAATAAAAATGTAAAAGTGTTTAACAAGTTTGATACTCACCTTACCATTGGGTGGTTCAAATAAGATTATGATTGCACCTGGGCAGTGATTTGCATCAAAGCACGTCACATCAACCCCCGCAATACAAATCTTTTGGTTGAGAGGCAAAACTTGAATTTTGTCCCATGGGATTCCAATTTTAAGATTGACTAGCTTTGCTGTAATTGAAGAACAATATATCATCCCATGACTGAAGGATTTTGTAAGTCCTTGATAATCTGCAGAGAGCAATGAAGTATAAATGTTTAAATAACTCCTTTTTTTTTTGTATTTCAAATGATTGCCAAATCCAATAAAAGTGCATAAACCATGTGGTTCATCAGAATCAAAATGCTAACAAGCAAATTTTGACAGATGGCTGAGCAAGAAAATTAAGTAGATTTTTTTCTCCCGAATTCCATAATACTTACAGGTAGGAAACTAACATTGTTGACATCATTGACTCTTTTCAGAAATGTTTAAATAACAAGACCTAATTTAAAAGAACTGAATGCAACAGTGGTTTCTTTCACAATGCAACTCTAAATATATTCACAAGATAGAAACAGGAAAAGCCAGCAAAGAGTGCCATCTTTATGTTTATTGCTTGCATTATTCATTCAGACTTACGATCAAAATGGAAGTGAGTAAGAAACCAGTGAGAACAATCCCTTCTCAGATATTTAAAAGCATCCTGCAAATAGATATGAAAACTAAATATTAGAATAGTCGAATTTTATGAACAGAAAGTTGTACTACCTTTGGCCACGCAAAACAAATAAATACTGATGAAAAGAACTAAACAGAAAATTTTGGGAACGCATACTGAAAAGTTTTAAGAGACAAAGATACTGACTTTGGGGCATCACCTTATCCGAGTAGTTTAAAACTAGACGAATCAGCAAAGCCGGTAATAAAATATAGGAATCATATATAAAGTCACATCCTCTAATGTAGCAACGATAAAGTCATCAGAGAATTTAGTAGACAAATAAAAATAATATAACATATGCATATTAGGATTGCGATTTAACAAAATGACAATGAAATGTAGCAGATTAAAGAAAATTTAGTGTTTGAAATTATTGATAAGCAAAACATTGCAGTATTTATCATGTTGAATATCAAAAACTTACCACTCGAAATGTAGTTCCCGGTATGCAACACCACGAAGGGGCATTTTTTTGTTTTCCATTCCTTAAATTATCTTTTCTTTCAACGCTTCGTTTGGTAGAATTTTCCCTACTTCTTGTAACATTATTTTGGTTACTAGTGGTAACGCCACCTCTTTTTTTTACAGAGGGTGGACCTAAAAAGTAATCAGTTATCAACTTGTTCGTTCCTAGTTTAGTCTCATCAGCTACACCTTTAGAGGCATCTGTCTTTGGTAAGTAATCAGTTATCAACTTGTTTATTAATAGTTTATTCTCATCAGCTACACTCTCTGAGACATCTGCCTTTGGTTCAATTGTCCTGCTCGAACCATTTCTTAGCTCCCTGATGGCGTGAATAATTTTTTTCCTTGGACCAAGCGTTGTGATACCAATGCTACATAGATCCTACCACAAATAACAGTCAGAATTATTCATCATATGCCAAAAAAAGAAAATTTAAAAAGTAAAATAAAAAAATGCTCACCTCTTCTGTTAACCACTGCAATGCATCCCAGTCGATCTCTTGCCTCACAAAAATTTCTTCATATTTTGCAAGGCCCAAGTTGCGTAGCCAATTTACAACTGGGGATACATCAACTGCCTTTATTTCAGATTTAATAGGAGAATTATCAACAACTTGCCCAGGACATTGATTTGCTACCCTATCATCATTTGTAGTAGCCACCTGAAATTACATTATGTGTAATCTTGAGATACAAAATTTATTTTAATCATTTGATGGAATTTCTTGAAGAAATCAAATATGAATTCAAATTTCAACGTTCAAAATCCAATTTATTGATAACTCAAGTTCCTACAACTAACTTATACATTTCCATCAATTTAACTCATCTAATAATGCTAAGCAGCTTTTGGCCTTCGCAACAAATTCTCAAAAGGCACAAGTCCAGGACCCATTATTTTGCACAAATCCATAGGATTGCAAAATCAACATATAATCCATCTGTACACCTCCATTAGATCAAAATTTGCTTACAGGCCATAATGCTATAAATAGAAAGCAATCATAGACACGGTTACACTAAATTTAGAGAGGATAAGCGAAATTCTTGCTTCAGATTTTCATGGAATTTTGAGAAAGAACCCAAATATAAATTCATATCTCACATTCAAAACCCAGTTTATTGATAACTCAAATTTCAACAAATGTTTCTAGCCTAACTTGTAGTTGTCCACCAATTTAACTCATCTGATAAGTGATAATGCTAAGCAGCGTTTGGCCTTCGCTACAAATTCTCAAAAAACACGTCCAATCTGATATACCCATTATTTTGCACAAATCCAATATAGACATATAAAATGAAATATAAGTCGGGGTTGCAAAATCTACATATAAATCATAGGAACAGTTACACAAAGTTTTAAGAGGATAAGCGAAATTCTTACTTCGGCTGGACCCTTCACTAAATCGAGGCACTCATTGGTGTGAACCTGCCTCATATCATCACTCAACACCGAAATATCAGCTCCGCAAATAGGACAACAAATTAAACACTCGCATTTCTCTTCTGAGTCGTCCATAGCATTATCATTACCCTGCTCATCACAAAGTTTGAGCAACACATCGAGTTTTGAGCTTCCTTCGAAAAACTCTTCGCAATTTTTTTCCTCAGGTTCTAAACAAGGCGTCAACATTTTCGGCTCTACCGAATTATTACTGTGTAAACAATCACTATCCCCTTTGGGATTCAACAAATCGAGGGTTGGTTCGATTGAATCCAGACCACAGACCAAATCTGCCTCTGTGTCACCGAATAAGAGATTTTCCTTTCCCGGATTGACGGATTTTCGTTTTTTCAGCTTTCCCGATGGGCGGAAAGTGGTTGAATTAAGCGATTTGAGGCGCGGTGGCTGTGAGCTGGGTTTGGAAGCGGTGGAGAAAGAGGGGGAAGGGTAGTCTTGGAAGTCGTCGTCGTCGATAATGGGGAAGGTGGTGTTGAGGAATTGGGAAGAAGGTGAGGGTTTTTTGATGTTGGATTTCGAGTTGGAATTGGGCGCCATTGGAGAGGTGTTTGTAGGTGTATTTGGTCATTGTGTTTGACGAAGAGCTGCTAAATTTATATATATTGCTTTCGAATTTGAGTGGAAAATCAATGGAGGGAGACGGGAATTTTAATTTTTAAAAATAATGAAAGTCATTTTTTCCGGTTGCTTGAACAGACACGTATTTCAGCATTTGTTTCTAAAACCATGCGTCGTAAAACGATGGCCAATTGCCAAATGGCATGAATGTGCGTTTGTTTATGAGTTACTGATTGACCTTTCATCATGTCCTTTTGTAGTTTCGGACTAATATGAAAAGCTTACTTTTAAAAAATAGAATGGATTTTAAGAGTTTGATTGAATATTAAAAAATGAAGGCAAATATTGTGCTAGACCAGTTTAACGGGTGATGACCCATTAGACCATCTGACCCTATACTATAATGTATTAGTTTTTGTATTGTGATTTATTGGTTTTGTACCGTAAAGTATTAGTTTTTTATAAATATGTAATTCGTGTTATAATATATTAATTTTTGTAATGTGATCTATTTGTACTATGATGTATTTCTTTTTTATTATAATGTATTGGACCTTGCACTATAATGTATTAATATGAAATTTTGGCCTAACGGGTGATTCGTTAGTTCGATCTAATAAGAGTGTTGCCAAAAAATGAATATGTGATATCCAAACTTACAATATAGATTGTCCACGATACTCCTATTATTATTTTTACATTTTACTTTAAATGAGCAATTCAATTTTTCGCAACTCTCAATTTGCATTCATAGTCGGGAATGTTACTATGTTCTTCAGTCCGTGGTTCCAAGCTGGAAGAAAAATAGCATAAAGAAGAAGAGCAAAAACATTTTGGAAAAAAAAAATCATCCAACCAAACAAGATTTATTTGAATACAAATAATTTATATACTCTATATATATGTTATATAATAATTTATTTTAGTTATGAAATGTGCACAATAAATACACACAATTACACAATCTTCAAAAGTACTGTGTCCCATATATTTTGTAAGTGTCATTTTTTAACAAATATAAACACTTAATCATAATCAAAAATATTAATTGAATACAATTCTAATGTAAAGTCGAACAATGGTTGCATTTTCTAACACATATTCTATCTAAAATATGCATAAAATACATTTATACATACATTTGTGAATATGTACATGTGTGTATATATATTGAAAATTAATTTTTGTTATAATTATTATGATTGTTAAATATTTAATTTATATAGAATTAAATAGAATAGTATTATTTTACGTATTGAGTAAATAATCATAGTATATATATTTCTCAAAATTGATTTTTGATAAGTGAGAAATAAATTGTGTAAGTTAGTCATTTGAAATTAAAAGTGTATAAGATCCTGTGTGAGGGAAAATAATACACTTTATAAGTAAAGGTGAAGTTGTAATGAGTACAATATGATTAAATCCATGCAATAGTTGGTTATGCCCGCAACTACGGTCTTGGGCCTTAACTTTGGCTTTGGGTTTTTGCTAGGCTGTAAGATATTGGTTGGACAAATCCTATTCTGTTTTTTGATTCTCCAAAACAAGATGAGTTTGACCATTAAGATACGCAAACCTTTTTTATTGGTCAAAACAAGATGGGCTAGACCCGTTATTTTCAACCCAACAGAAGGTTTTAACATTTCAAACAAAAGGTTGTAACTTTTCAACTTCATCGGCAACATTTGAAAAGTCTCAAAGTTGTGATGATTGAGGCAGTGACTATAGTAGGTAATTAAACCCACTAATTGCAGCTGTTCCACCCTTTCAACTTCACAAACCTTACATGCTGAAGTCTATAAATAGACTTTGAAATTATAGGCAAAAATACTGGATCAACTTCATTCTGCATTTTTCCTACACTAAAAGTCTCAATCATTTTGTTTAAGTTTTGTGCTCAGTTTTCACACTTTTCAAATTCGTTTGAACTTTGAAGTCTTGTGGGATGTAGTTTAAAAGACACGAAGTTGTTCTATCTTTGGAGATATTATGTCAGTTGATTTGTACATATTTGTGTGTGAGTTTTTTATATTTTTGTGTCTTGTCTTGTGTGCTTTAGTCGGGTTTTAGTCGTATTTTGTCCCCTTTTTTCTTATTTTGCGTCTTCATAGCTTTTGTCGTCTTTTTAGTGTTTTTTGTATTTCACTTTTACTTTTTGTAGATTTGTATGTTATTTTGATTTTCTTTGTTTTAAGGAAGCCGATCAAGCCTAAGAGCGTTCCCGGGGATCACACCTGACTCGATTTGACGAAAATACGACTCGAAGCCGTGAAACACAACCATCGATTGACGCTTGCCATCGATGCCCAGTCAACACGTCAATCGACGTGTCATCGACGAGCCATCGACGGGGTTATTTTTCAGCATTGGTGGTCAAGCCAATTTTGGCTATTTTGGGCAAAATAACTATTTTGCCCTCATTTCACCCCTATAAATATAACATTTAATTATTAGAAATCAAGATTTTTGAACCCCTTAGGGGTTGACAGCCCAAACATTGTTCTTCATTTTCTCTCCATTTATCTTCACTTTCTTCAAGCAATTTTTCAGCTTTTAGTTTTTAATAGGGTATGGGTTCTTGATTATTTCTCGGATGTAGGACGTAGCTTAGTCTAGATTCGCGTATTTCCTTTTTTGACGTATGAAACTCTCTAAGTAAGCTTTCTATTTCTTTTCTTCAATTACTCCAATTCACGTTTGCTTTGATTATGTGTTTTTGTGGTGTTTGTATGTTATGGTTTTGTTAGTTAGTTTTATTGCAATTTCTCAAAATTTTAAATGTTTGATTCTCATAAATTTTGGGCATCACGATAATCCTAGGTCATAATAATATTAGTGAGATTTCCTTCACATTTTCCAATTATGACGTTGTTGTTTGATTTTTTCGCCATCATTAATGTTTATTAGACAGCAATGCCGATGGTCATTAGTAAGCATTTGTTGCAACTCGTGCATAACAATATATATATATATATATATATATATATATATATATATATAAAGAGGTTTGGAGAGAAGAAAAAAGATGAGTATGAAAGAGAAAAATGACACGTAAATGTCATGTAGGATTTTTATTTTTTTTAGTTATGTAGAAATTTTCTTAACATAATTATGATAGATACTTTATTGAATATTAATTATGATTTTGTTTTATTTTTTAATTAAAAAGCTACCTAGAATTAGTTTCTTCTTTTAATTATTGATAGTTGATAACTGATAGTTGAAAAGCTAACTGATCTAAATAAAAGCGTTTGGCAAATTTTTCTAATAAGCTGGATCCAAAATACAAAATTACACAAAAGTACATATTTAAAATAATAGTGTTAATGCTATTTTTTATTTATTTTTATATAATATTAGGATTGTAAATTTAATTATTATTGTTTCTATTACCAATTTCATTATATATACATATGATATTCAATAATTGCACAATACTTTTTAACGGATTGGGGAGAGAATCTTTTTTCCTTATACGCCAATTTATAGTCAAGCTAATAATAATAATAATAATAATAATAATAATAATAATAATAATAATAATAATTTCACAATAGTAAAATAATTCTTATATATTCATCTAACAATTAATAAGGTGGTAAAATTAAAAAGAAATAATATCCGAAATAATAATAAAAGGGTTAAAATAGGAATCAAAAAGCTCAATGAGCTTATTTGAAACGCTTGTAATAGTAGCATTTGAAATAAGCTCGGACTTTTCAAATAAGCTCATGCAACCAAACAAGGCTTATTTAAATACAGAGAACTTATAAGTCCTCTAAATAAAACATAAGCTAGCTTACTATACTTACCAAACATACATTATGTAGGAATCTTCTTAACATAATTAGGTTCGATACTCTAATTAATATTAAAAATAATAAGAATTAATATTATATATACACACATATATATAATCACTTATATGTTATTTTGAGTTTTTTTAAAATGTTTTTTTCGTTATTTTTTTCATTTCGAGTCCAACAATATCAAATTTGTCACTTTTTTCTCAAAATAATTTGACCACTTTATTTAATTAAATTATACAAAAATGCAAAATAGAATATAATTTGATATTATTTTTATTGGCTATCAACATGTTGTTTATAAAATATTATTACGATCCAACACTTTTTTATTTGAATTGATCTCATAAAATAATGTATTGTGTAATTATCTCAAAAATTACGTAAATAATACAAGTGCAAACCCAACAGTAAGTGGAATGAACACTATGACATCAACTACAATATATTTAGAAATAGATTAATTAATTCCAAAACAAAAAGGGGAAGGCCGCCGCTGAGAGCAAATAACACAGTAATTTTGAAAGCATTCATGTCATACTTAATTTCGATTGAAGTTCAAAATTAAATTTATTCTGTTAGGTATGCATTTATATTTTACATACCAATCGCTTCAATATCATTGTAATATTTATATTTCATTGATACTTATACTATCATTTGCTCATTGTGCGTATGAGAAAAATTATCTTCACATGAAATTGTAGCAGACCTACAATCCATGTTAGACAGTGAAAACAATAAAAAAAAACACGTAAGAGGGAAAAAAAGTCACGTATGACTATTTTTCTTTTTTTTAATTATATAGAAAATTACTTAATATAATTAGGATATATACCCTAATTAATATTAAAAATAATAAGATCATTTAATTATATATATGTAGGATCACGTAAGAACCAATTCCCTAGGTGGGAACCTAAGAACCGCTATATTACATTATATGTGATGCTAATTTAAATAATACAAAATGTTATTTATATTTTCACATTGCTATTTTATATTTCATTGATTTTTACTATTATTTTAATTGGCATGTACATGATTCATAAATAACATCGCATCATATATAATGTAGTAGGTTTCTAGGTTCCCACACAGGAGTTGGTTCCCATGTGAACCCACCCCTATATATATAACACACACACACACACATGTGTGTGTGTGTGTGTATTCAAATGATCTTATTAATTTTTTAATATTAATTAGGGTATCAATCCTAATTATGTTAAAAAGAATCCTACAATCGTTAATATTAAAAATTGTTTACGAGATCAATTCAAGTAAAAAAGTATTGAATCGAAATAATATTTGATAGATAAGATGTTGATAGCCAATAAAATATATACTGAATTATGTTGTCATTTTATATAATTTAATTTAAGAAAGTGGTCAAATTACATTTGAGAAAAAGTGACAAATATGATATTATTGGACTCACAATAAAAAAAATTTAACAAAACCTCATAATAAAAACCAAAAATAAAAGTGATATATATATTATATATATATATATATACTATATAATATTACTATTATACTATATTATAATCACTTTTATATTTTTTGGTTTTTATTATGAGGTTTTTGTTAAATTTTTTTTTTTTATTGTGAGTCCAATAATATCATATTTGTCACTTTTTCTCAAATGTAATTTGACCACTTTCTTAAATTAAATTATATAAAARGACAACATAATTCAGTATATATTTTATTGGCTATCAACATCTTATCTATCAAATATTATTTCGATTCAATACTTTTTTACTTGAATTGATCTCGTAAACAATTTTTAATATTAACGATTGTAGGATTTTTTTAACATAATTAGGATTGATACCCTAATTAATATTAAAAAAATTAATAAGATCATTTGAATACACACACACATGTGTGTGTGTGTGTTATTTTGTTTTTTATTGTGTGTCCAACAATATCAAATTTGTCACTTTTTCTCAAAAATAATTTGACCACTTTTTTAATTAAAATATGCAAAATTACACAATGCAATACAATGTAGTATTTGTTTTATTGGCTATCAACATGTTATTTATCAAATATTACTATGATTCAATACTTTTGACTTGAATTGATTTTTTAAAATAATGTAATTTGTTACTATCTCAGTAATCGTGCAAAACAATACAAGTGCGAAACCAGCATCGAGTGGAATGAACATTGTGGCATCAACTATAATAAATTTGTAAAAATATCTACTAATTGTCTATTAGTTGTTGGTGATATTGATCCACAGAGTGGTAGCAAGAGAATTGCAGTAGAAAAGAGATCTAGTAATTTGAAACGTATCAACGAGTTGCATCCTTCGTACGTTACTCTACACTATCCATTACTATTTCCATGTGGGAAGACAACCCAAGGGAAGTCATATCTTTTTCTGAACCTCGAAAACCTAAAGGCAAGGGTAAACAATATGTGAACCACATGGAGTTCTTTTCTCACCGATTGCATGAAAGAGAAACGGAAATACTCACTGTTCTATATAGTCGACGACTCACACAAAATTCATAATTGATGCATATACGATTATTGAATCTTCAGAATTGTGGTACGTCATAACTCATTAAAAAATTATGAAGTGAGATGTACAGTGGGATTGTTGATGTAGTGTTATGAGGTGAACAGATGTCTCACGTGTTCGTACTCATGTTGTCTTGCCCACGACATTTACTAGCGGTTCTCCAGAGGGTCGTTTCACATAAGTTTTATCTATTAATGAATTGTGTAGCTCATTTAAATATTAAATAGTGTAACCAATTTAGATCTATCAAGTATTTATTCAAATATGTCAATAAATGTAACTATAGGCTCACTATAGCATTCATCAGAACATATGTGGGGATGCAAAGGATAAAAAGATTGATGAGATCAACATGTATTATGATTGTCATTACATTTCTCCATGCGAAGCGCCGTGGAGAATATTAGTTTAGAAATTCAGTATAAAACTCCACCTATCATGTTTTTGAGTTTTCATCTTCCAAAACAGCATAATGTATTGTATAATGATAATGATCAGTTGAACGCAATGAAACGTAATTCAAAAACACCATATCATGTTTTAGGTTCATTCGAGACAAATAAAAAAAAACCTGGAAGTACGGAGTTTGCCTTATGTTGAGTTTCCTAAAAATATTTTTTAGTACTCAAAAACAAAAGAATAGACATCTAGAAAACTAGATTTGTTTTCATTAGTAAAGATTTACTATATTCCGCCAAAATTGATAAAGTCATGGATGCAATACATTTAACTAAGGGTGGTGTATTTCTCATCAATAGATACAGAGGACGCTTTCTACAACTATTAAATCTAACAGTGGAATTGTTGTTAATGTAATATCTAACGACATAACTTCTCTTCTTCTTTCGAAAGGAAAAATTGAGCATTCTAGATTTAAGGTTACTTAAAATATCCACAAAGATTTCGACCATTACTGGTATTCCACTTGCAAAATTAATGATGGATGCGCATCTCATTATTTGGGCTGAAACTCCAATGAAGCATAGCCATTATTTTGAAACACTGGACAAAACATTGAAAGACGTGATGAGATCGCAAAATAATTCTAATACGCAGCTTCCATTTGGTAACAAAATAATCATTCTTGGTGGAGATTTTCATCAAATTTTATCGGTTCCAAAAGGCACTAGACCAAACATAGTTCCCACAATGATCAAATCTTCGCATTTATAGACTCATTATATATTTTTTGATGTAGACCAAGAATGTAGTGCTACAAAATCACAATTCAGATCCCAATTGTGTCAATTTAGAGAAATTTTTCAACTCGATAAATAGTATAGGAGATGTAATCACTAGTGCAGAAACAGCTTTTAAGAACGCCTGTTTTTGCAGATTAAGAACGCCCTGTTGAGGCGTTCTGTATGGAGCTGTTCTTAAAAGTCTGACAATTAAGAACGCCTCAGTAGGGTGTTCTTGATTGTCAGACTTTCAAGAACGGTTTTCAGAGGCGTTCTTAAAAAAAACTCAGCCGTTCTAGAAAGTCGGTTTTACAGATTTCCCTGTTCTGGAAAATAACTTTCCAGAACGTCCTTTTTTAAGACGTTCTGGAATATATACTTTCCAGAACGTCCTTTTAAGGCGTTCTCGAAAGTATACTTTCGAGAACGCCTGAAAAAGGGACGTTCTGGAAAGTATACTTTCCAGAACGCCTTTTATTGAGACGTTCTGGAAAGTATACTTTCCATAACGCCTTTTATTGAGACGTTCTGGAAAAGTATACTTTCCAGAACGCCTTTTTTAGAGACGTTCTGGAAGGTATATTTTCCAGAACGTCTCGTAAAATAGGCGTTCTGGAAAGTATACTTTCTAGAACGGGTTTTTAAATAACCGTTCTAGAAAGTAGTAAAAAAAAATTAAATGAAAGCAGGTGCCAACAAATACATCAAATTTTATTTCAGATTCATTTTTCTCATATATTACAATTTTATTACCTATTTAAATCACAAAACACATGTCATATAATCCCAAGATCAAACAACACATGTCATTAATCACAATAATACACAATCACCATAAGATGTCAATACAAAAAAAACATATAATGCCAAGAAAAAACACCACGATAATTCAAGAAACACATCCAAAGAAAGCAAAACAACAACCATGCAAATAGAGATAATTATCGCAGAGACTGAATGAGAAAGAAATAAAAAACAAAAAAAGCCAATTAATACGGGACCGTGTGGATGCCCATTTTGATAAGGTGAAACCGCCCACGCCCTTGTGCTTGCCAACAACGATCTACGCGCTTCGCTAGTCTCAACACCTCATATGTTCATTTACACTTCAGCATCTCCTTATTTCTCCCTTGTGAGTATTATTAGCTGAACAAATAAATAAGCAGAATTAACAAAAAAAAAAATCAATTAAAAATTGAAACAGAATAAGAGAGTGTTTGCCAATACATTTTTAAAAAAAGTGACTAATAAGGAGAAAATAATTGTTTTCGTGTTTTCAAATGTCAACTTCTGCTTTCAGAATTAAGAGCAGATGAAAAATACAAACTACAAATCTTTAAAAAAAAAGAGAAGATATATTACCTTGCCGAAGGGCATACTGTCAGTATATGTGACTGTAGGATTTCAAATGCTTGTCCAAGAAGACACACTAGCTGTATGATTTATGTGTTCTTTTACATTGATATCTTGTCTAAATAATAAAGAATAGTGAAGGTTTATGACTTTTAAATAGGTAAAGAGGTCACAATTTTCAGAAAGTTTGGAAGGTGAGTATAAAGTGAGGATGAAGTTAGGTATTTTTAGTCCTGCTTTTATGTCACGAATGGAAAATGGATGTAGGGTGCAAAAGTCTAGTAGCACAATTTGGTGCAATAAGCTTTATAATACATCACTATCATTAACTTAGCCAAGAGTGAATAAAAGAACGAAAGAAAAAGTACTTTTACAACTGTTAACATATATTGACCTTTATTCAACAAAGAACATCACCAAGTTTGTTGACTCAAGTCACTTCAGAAAAAAGATAACAAATAAATTAAAAAAGCCTTACCAAATGATGTTTAAATAGAGATATCATCTCAATCCGCCTTACCACCAGCTCGATCTAAAGCCTGCAGTCAATGTGACCCATCTTTCATGTATCTTTTTTTACTGCGTCAATATAAGAAGTCAGTTAGTAATAACAAGTTTTCTTTTTTCTTTTTCTTTTTTTTTTAAGTACTTAAGGTTATAAACAATCAACTGCATGAATATATAAAGGGAACATGTGCAGAAAAAGCTTACCACAGCTCCAATACACAACACAGCTTGGTAATTTTTTGAATTCCCAAGCTTCTGAGAAACTAGGCCAATTTCAAAGCAACCAGGAACCCATATAACCTGGAGCAATAGGATCAAAGCAATGCACTTTATCAGTATGAGAGTTGGTGATGCACAAACACCATCCATGAAAGATCATAACTTCTTACCCAGCAAATATATGTCGATAACAAATTAAATCACCATGTAATTAAAAGGAAAAGTCACTCTTAACACTATCTAGTTGACTGGTACAATAAATTTTCGATGATCTTCTTGAGATAATAGTTCTTCTCATTTATTCATTTTACTTATAATTGTCCTTTTTTTTTAAATATAAATGCACAAGTGATAAAATGAAAAATTGGCACTCAAATCATTTGCCATCTTCATGTTCAAGAGCAATAATTTAATCAATTTCATTTTTCCTCTTACCTTTTGTTCAAAGAGAATCTTGGTATCTCATGCACATTTGATACAAACAAAATTATGAAATGAGAGAAAAAAAAAGTAGCGCGCATTACTAACATCAACATAGACGTCTTCTTTAGTAGAGTATTTCTTGAAAGTATCCAAAGCTCCCTCCAAAAGTGGCTTGGTGATGATCTCATTAAAGCGGGCCACCACCTATACAACCATGGGTATCATTTCATATCATACTGAGAAGATAATATTACAATTCACACCAACAAATGCCAAAGGAAAAACAAAACAAGAACAAGAAAAGAAATTATAATTAAAAAAGAGAAAAACAAATTTTAATATGCAGCATTTATATACCTTTCCCCTCCCAACAACACACACTTCTTGAGTAGTACAAATGGAGCACGATCCCATCCTGACTTTCAGACAATCGACAAGTTTTGGGCCTGGTACTGGGTCATTACGTTCCCACTGATCAAGTCCAGCTCCGGATACATATTCTTCGCATACTTAATCATCGAGAGTTATCAAGAACCAGATAAAACCTCAATTTACTTCATTAAAGATAATAAAATTATAACTTACGCTCAAGAATATATGAAAACCCACAAACCATTGCCATACTTCAAAAAGATTCATCACAAAAATAATCACCCTTGGAAAAAAATAATCAAAGTCACAAAAATCATAATATAAACCCACAAATAAGAAAACAAATATCGGCCTAAATAGAACATACATGATACAATCAACATCATTCATCGAAAAGGTCTACCCCATAACAAAGTTCATCCTCATTATTTACATGTTCGAGCACACGAAAACTAACCAAAGAAAGTAAAATAAAGACGGAAAAGAATAATTTAGAAACTTGAAAATAATAATTGCTTCGCATTCTRGATAAATATTCACGCATAGTAGGTTCTGCAGCTTCTGAAAAGCTACTAAGATCAGTCTGCACGAAGTTAATGCATATTAACAATAAAACATCAATCATTTGTAGAGTATGACAAATAACAAACATTCAGACAACAAGAAAACRGAAGCAGCTGGAATAGATACGTTTKRGATATTAAAAATCATGTGGCATTCCACACATTATTTATTATATAGTTGGTTCACCTGAAGATGCATATCAACACCGTCTTCTTTGTGTGATATTATGTATGGTAGCAAGTGGTTAGCAA
>BMAC01000304.1:1477022-1488485 GCA_014905375.1 Phtheirospermum japonicum | reverse complement strand
TGGGTTTGTGTTTGACATAACTGGATGTGAGGGTATGAAGGTTGAGACCATCGGAGGGTAAGGCTCCATTAATCCGGTTAATCGGCGCTGGAGACGATGACCCAGAAGTTTCGAATTTTTTGAAGAAATTGGTGAAAAACGGGGAGTAGGAGCTGCATACGGGGTAGATGAAAGGATGAAATGAATATTATAATTAAAGATAAAATTTAATCCAAATTTTTTTGAAGAAATTGGGAAAAAACGGGGAGCAGGAGCGGCGAGCGGGGGAGATGAAAGATGAAAGGATGAAATGAATATTATAATTAAAGATAAATTTTAATCCAGAACGTCCTTGAGAGAGATGTTCTTAATAGTACAACATTTAAGAACATCTTTTTTAAAGACGTTTTCGATATTTAACATACGAGAACGCCATTTTTAAAGACGTTTTCGATATTTAACATACGAGAACGCTGTTTTTAAAGACATTTTCGATATTTAACATACGAGAACGTCTTTTTAACGACGTTCTGGATATCCAGTATACCAGAACGTCGTTAAAAATACGTTCTCGTATGAGACAGTTTTATTACGAAAATGCCACCGCCTGAAATTTAAGAACGCCGCCTCCTGAGGCGTTCTTAAATCCCTGTTCTTGAATCCTGTTTTTGTACTAGTGAATATTTGGAGGACCAATTGATGGTATCGTTCAAATTGAAATTCAGGTTGTCTATTGTTGAAAGATGATGTGACCATGTTCCGTCAATTGTGGCGAGCACATATCCACAATTTGGAAAAACTACTGAATGCTTCGCTTATTTGGAGAGTCGTGCTATTCTTTTCCCAACACTTGATATCGCCGATTTGATTAATAAATATATGATGTCATAAATTGATGGAGAATATAAAGTATATCTTAGCTCTGATAATGCATGCAAATCTGATTCAAACATTAACATATTGTAGGACATCTACTCACCAGAGTTTAAATACCATTAATGTTATGGATGGCCGAACTATGAGTTAAAACTAAAAATTAGAATTTCACTCTTGTTATTGAGAAATACCAATCATTCCATTGTGTTGTGTAATGTTGGTTGTTAACTTGACGATCATATTGTATAGGCTAATATTACTCAAGGAAGCTAGGCAGGTGAATTGTAATTAATCCATACAATGACTGTCACACCATCCAATCCGAGGTTGCCTTTCAAGCTCCAACGATGAAAATCTCCTCCGATTCTGTCATATGCTATGATGATCAACAAAACTCAAGGACACTCTCTCTCTCATGTTTGAATTTTCCTGAAGACGCCAATTTTCAGTCATGATCAGTTGTACGTTGCTATATCAAGGGTGACCAATCATAAGGGTTTAAAAATATTGATCAACGATGATGAGAATAAACATAGTAACAAAACTACAAATGTTGTGTATAAGGAAGTTTTTCATAATTTGTAAAGTAGATTTCGTCTAATAACAATCATTTTATGAATCACGTTATATCATTTTGAATACTATTCGATCTTTAAATAATATTTAGATGATTTATATATAGGGAGCGGTTATGGTAAAACCATCTCTGGTGTGAGAACCAGTGATGGTTCTTACCGAAATACACACACACAAATATATATAACTTAAATATACATATATAGAACTACTTATTTAAATTTTTTAATACATTTAAAACAATTATTTTTATTTTAAATAAAATAAAATAAAAAATTATCATGTAACGTACGGGTACAATACTAGTATTGTTAAACCCAATCGTTTATTTGTAGAATATTATTTAATTTCTTATTCTTCATGTCATTACAAATTTCATCTGTTAATTTCGTCATTTCCATATGATGAACATTTGTTGAACCTCAGTTAAGTTGGCTATGATTGAAGTTCGTCGGTCTATACTAACTTTGTTTAAAAACTTAAAATTTATCTGTTTAACAATATTGAAATTCATTAGTTAGCAGTGTATTTTGAACGGTCGAAATTGAAGTGATCAAGATTGTTTTCTTAGTCCGAGAATGCTAAGGCGCCAGCCTTGGTTCCATAAGAAGGAACCAACCATCTACGAGGGGACCACATTTGTTGCTATGGGCAAATTCCTTTTGCTATATACCCACCATGCATTTATATATTTATAAATTTAAATAATTTTGAATAATTTTTCCCATTTTATCTTATGCTTAAAATGGTATCAGAGCCTAGGTTTATTAAGAACTTATAAGAAAATTTTATTATAATTATGTAATTAACTTTTGATGAGGAGATATATCTCTAAAAATGGATTCGAACGAGTGTTCGAGATGTATTCATTTCAGGCGATATTTCCAAATATTGGAAATATACGAAATTGACCATAAAGAGAAAGTAACATATTGGGATAACCAATATGTTGAAAGAAGACTCGCAGGAGTTGATAGGGAAACCTTGAGACAATGCGAGAAACAAAAGACGTATCATCTGAGTTACCTTTGGGTGAATTAGATGCTGAAGGCGGATCTCATGTACTATAGGGATGAAGCTCATGAATCTCATCAATAGATCCAACTGCAGCGAGGTATCCGATTCCTCTAAGAATCTTAGAGAAATCCAAAGGATGATACAAGACATCGACCACCAGATCCAGGTGAAGATGAAGGAGGTAATTGAATATCAAAAAGAAACACGAGAAATCATAATTGATGTTCAAAGACGATTCAAGATCCTTGAAGTCAAACAAAGTACATCCGGAGGAAAAAGACGTATAAATTTTGGAACGGAGCCCCTTTTACACCAAAAGGGGAAACCGACTGAGGTTATAAGACAACCAACGGAAGAAGAGAAGATGATGGCCATAATCAAGGGAATTCCATTACAACCCAAGAAGTAATGGAAAGAATCAACATGGAAGATTTACACGACCTAATCGAATCCTTCACCGGATTATGTATTGTGGATCTAAAAATGAACTCGGGAGATTCTTCGGCCTTAGTACCAAGAAGCGCTCCACCAACAAATCTAAAAATGAACTCGGGAGATTCTTCGGCCTTAGTACCAAGAAGCGCTCCACCAACAACAAGTTGTAAACAAGGCGAAAGTACGGCTTCACACGAACCAGTACAAGACGCACCAATGCCACATGTCGGGGATTTCACCATAAAAGGAGATCCTACACACATAGTAGGCACCAAGCAACGTTTTCGAAGGCCCAATATTCTCAACACGCCTTACGGGAAGTTTCAACTTGATCCCATACATCCATACGGGTTAATGTTAAATCTGGACGTTCCGAATTTTAAGAATCGAGAGATACTAATAGACGATTGGGCATCTGCAATGCGAATTGCAGTGGGAACTCTCAGTCTAGAGAAAGAAGGGTTCATTCTACTCCTTGAAATGAGCCTGGAAGGATCCGTAAAGATCGCATGGGATTTAACAGGTGCAGATATAAAGAGGGAAGTTATAGCAGGAGAATCATTAAAAGGAATCGTCGATAATATGGCCAAATTATTCAAAATCCAATTTATCGGCACAGGATATTTCGAGGGAATGGAAGAGGAAAAACAGGAAAAATATCGACAAGCCCTCTATTGCCTTGAGTTACGAGATATTTGTCATGTGGACGAATATATCCAACTATTCACCGAATACCGATGGAAGTCCAAGGTGAATGATGGAGGTGCGGCTCAACTTTTATTTGCGAAAATACCAAGTCCGTGGAGAGAAATGTTGATCCAAGAATATAAGCCAGCGACCGACATGGATACAGTTGCTAGAAGGATGTCTTTCCTAAAAACCAAGCTAGCAGAATGGTGCCACCAGGCGGCACTTCACAAAAATTACAAGACTAAGAGGAATTAATAAATCGGTTACTCTATGTTGTGCTGAGAATGACATTCCAACAGTAGTGGGAGGTCAACCACAGAGACATAAGAGGAAGAAAGAAAAAGGTCACTCTTACGCTCGAAGTAACAAGAAAAGGTTTCCATGGAAACCAAGAAGGTTCTGGTCAAAACAAAAGGCCAAAAACTATAAATCAGGCCAAAGAACGGGGCCAAGTCGAAGCCGAGGCTCATTCTCGAGCCAAGGGAGCACCAGTAGGACGCCAACAAAGAGAACTTTCAGGCGAGCTCACACCAGAGCTAATGAAAGTTTTAAGGATTACAACTGCTGGACGTGTGGATTCAAGGGGCATATTTCTACTGATTGCCCTGAGAATCAAAAAAGGGGCATTAGACAGTTCGAGACTACTCAAGAATTCGAAAAAGCTATCTATTGCCAAAATTTGGTACAGGTGTATCAATTTGAGGATATACCCTCGGAAGAAAGCATCTATGAGGAAGAAATTTACTCTGAAGATGGAAGTGAATCATATTCAGAATCAGAGTGAAAAAGAATTTCTTCAACAAGTTGTAAGAGAGGATATGTCAGGATTCCTCTCACATACAACAGTTTCTCATAAGACGCTTATGAGAATAATGAAAAAAGATCCAAAGCTCCAAATGTATGAAGAATTTACAATATGAGCAATGGAAAAAGCGATGGATAAGTTAGGTTTAAGAAACCGAAAACATCAAATTATCCACAGAGTTTCCACGGGAGAATTCGCGATACCAACGGAATATACGGGGAACCAGATCGAGATGCAACTAATCCCCTAACGAGAAATCCAGGAGATTAAAAGCACACTCAAGAGAGAAATGGAAAATACACTCTCGTGGATCCACATTGGAGCCATTCGAGTAATTATAAAATCAACTTTCAAAGAAGGAGTTGATTCGCCATTAAATCTAGCCCTCTTCGATAAAAGAATCTCAAATCTAAAAGATTCTTGTCTTGGAGCAATCACTGGAAACTTATACGCAGGAAAACTAGCATTCAATGTCTACCCGAGGATTGCGTATAATTTGGCAGATCGAGATTTCAGTAGAGTTCTCACCCTTCATCAAGATTTCAAGAGACCAGACCTGATGATGGAAGGAAACAGACCCTACTCAATCACGTACAAGATTTCTTATGCACTCTCGAATACTCATCATCCAGAAGTATTCCTGAGAAAAGAGTTCATAGAAATACCAATGATCTCCAACAATAAGAGAAATTGATATGAGAATTCAAGATCGTCCGGTTCTTAATAAAAGTAAGAGCCTTATGATCGAGCCAAGGAGAATATCTTTCCAACAAGACAGAATGATCAGTGGACCTCAATGGGAAGGTCCAAGAATTAGCCAAAGCACTCGAACTCCTGAAGTATTCAAGACTAATGGAGAGTTGAAGTGCCCAGAAGGATGGAGAGGTGTAGAAGTAATATTCGACATCACTAAAAAAGATAACATCTTCCCATGTGATGCATTGTATTACTTGCAACAACCTTCCCTGGGAAAATATCAAGGAATCCTCAAAATTGGAGAAATTGAAACAGTCATTGAGGGGAATGCAGGAAGAATCCCAGAGCAACTAACTTTAGGGATAGAGTTTCTCGAGGATCATAAGCCTTGGGAAAGATTAAGAGATGGAATG
This sequence comes from Phtheirospermum japonicum, assembly GCA_014905375.1. NCBI lineage: Eukaryota > Viridiplantae > Streptophyta > Magnoliopsida > Lamiales > Orobanchaceae > Phtheirospermum > Phtheirospermum japonicum. The sequence goes on along the minus strand of BMAC01000304.1, from coordinate 1,482,998 downwards.
GATTTTACGGTGGGCGAGAAAAGGTACAGAATTAAATGAGTACCAGCCCATTCTCCATATACATTCCCGCTGGAATGATATATTCAAGATACCGCGCGGAATATTTCTCATCTTACATTGATTCAGGTGCAGGAATCTGCACGGCTAAACCAGAAGTCTTCCCTAAAGAAATGGAAGAAGAATTATCTCCAGTAGCGGGAAGAGATTTCTCTAAAAGGATCCTAGTCCTTAAAAGAGGGATCAAGCAAGCAGAAATGATGATGGGAGGAGCAAACAGTACCCCGTGGTACAAAGTTAAAACTCCACCGATCTATTTCCATGATACGGGAGCGGATATTCTGTTAGGGAATAATTTCCTACAGACATTCAAAAGATTTACGCAAGAAAATGAGACTAGAAGGCTTATTTTTATAACCCTTTGTGATCATAAGATTATAGTACAACGACTAAGAGAGGCATTCCACAGAAAAATGCCAATCAATTTTTGCAGCAAGCGTGGTGATGAAGGGAAACTTCGACACCCAAAGATGAAAGATCAAAGAAGGTATGGAGATGCAATTCTCCAACTACGAAACGAGAGCCTAGGAGGACGAAAGCAAGAGGGGATTAAATCACAAACGATTGAACTCCTCAAGGCTAGCCTAGACACGAGTGCACAACCAAACACCACCGTGGAAGAACAAATTACACTGGAGGACATCAAAATAAAAATTCAAAGAATTTCAATGAAGATCCTCTAGCGTGGTGGGATAGAAATGAACTCAAAGCATCTTTGAAGGTGAAAACTGGAAAAAAAAAGAGTTTGTCATATATAAGCCTATCCTGATGAATCAAGAAGATCGAAAGGATATGCAATAAATACTTAGGGAACACAAGGACCTTAAGTTGATTGAAGCAGGAGTTTCTCCATACAACAGCCCAGGATTCTTGGTTCGCAACCATGGAGAAATAAAAAGGGGAAAACCAAGATTGGTGATTAATTACAAAGGAATCAATAACATCTTGGAGTTTGATGGATATTATATCCCAAGTAGAGAGCATTTGGTAAATTGCATTAAGAATGCAAAAGTGTTCTCCAAGTTTGATTGCAAATCTGGATTCTACCAGATTAAGATGAAAGAAGAAAGCACGAAATTCACGGCTTTCTCTACACCACAAGAACACTATATCTGGAATGTTATGCCGATGGGTCTAGCAAATGCACCTCAGATATATCAAAGAAAGATGGATAATATTTTTAAAGATTATTTTAGCTTCATGTTTGTATACATTGATGATATACTCATCACATCAAAAAACATGAAGGATCATCTAAAATATTTGGAGATCTTCTCAGATGTTTGCCGCAAAGAAGGATTAGTGCTTTCAGAAAAGAAGGTAGTAATTGCTACAAGAAATATCGAGTTCCTTGGAATAGAGATCGATGAGTCTGGAATTATTCTACAGAATCACATTGTAGAAAAGATACAGGGATTTCCAAACACACTCAAGGATAAGAAACAACTTTAAAGTTTCCTAGGAGTTGTTAATTTCGCCGGGATGTTCATGAATAACCTGGCACATTACAGGAAGGTGTTTAGTTCCCTACTAAAAAAGGATGTCGATTTTAAATGGGAAAAGAAACACTTCGAAGGAATTAAACAGTTAAATGAGGTTTGCAAACAACTCCCCAAACCGGCAATACCGAATGACGAGGACGAGCTGGTTCTATACACGGATGCCAATGATTATTGGTGGGCAGTGGTTCTTACTAAACTAACGCCCAAAGGAGAAGTTCCATGTAGATATTGCAGCGGGCTATTCTCAAATAGCGAGGTAAACCGATGGCATATCAACGAGAAGGAGTTTTTCGCAGTTAGAAAGGCGTTTAAGAAATGACCTTTATTTCTACTATCTAAGAAAGTCACCTTAAAAATTGATAACTCGAGTGTTAAAGCCTTTTTGAAAACAAAATTGAATCTAAACCCGAAAAGGCTAGATTACTTAGATGGCAAGCTGAATTTCAATATTACGATTTTGATATTGTCATTATAAAATCTCATGAAAATATTCTTGCAGATTTTTTAACAAGAGATGGAGGGATCAGAGATTGATTCGTTCCTCAAAATGGCGAGGCATCTAAGGGAACACCTGGAGATGCTTCAAAGCGAGTTCGATGCATTGACCCTCAATGCAGAGGTAGCCAGAAGGTTACAACGAGTTGATCGATAACTGTTTCCGATCGAATACGAGGTTGCATACAGGCCAACGAACAGTTATGGTCTGTAATGAGAAAGCCCCTTCTCCGGGCGACGTCTTCAATGGTGCAAAAGGAGACACTTCGAGTACAGGGCTCTATACCTGTAGCAGGGGATTCAAGTAACCTTAGCACGAGAACTAAGATGGAATAATCTACGGATGAACCGTCTCAAGTTAAAATCGATACTCCAGAGTCAAATCCCGAGTCTTTGAGTCAACCCATTGACTCAGGGGTTAATGAGGAAGAGATCGATCTTATGCCACAGACAGGCAAATCTAATACCGATACTTACGAGATTTTGAAAACTCCTCATTTTCAGGTTTACCAACAGAGATGGGAGAAGTTATTAACCAGGGTGGGAATTAATTCGACAAAAAGTCTAGTAGATGTTTCCGGAAGATATTCCAGACTATGGATGATGCAAGAATCTCATCCACAAGATGTAAAAAGCTGGTATGAATTTGGGGCCTTAGCATCCGTTCATACAAGATCGTCAAGCTTCTCGGAAATATCACAACTTCCGAGATGGATACAAGATGCAGTGCATGAGACATGGCCAAATAACCCACATCTGGTACGGGATGATGTCCTAGAGCTATATTTCTTTAGCGCAGCACCAGAACCAGTCGGAAAAGGAATGCATGAAGTGTTCCATTTTATCAAGCTCAGGCGACCAGACGTGGAAGCAATGAAGAAAATCAAAGCACCATCGTCTGAAAGAATTCCGTTAGTAGCATCACTCACGGAAGACGACATGTCCACAAGAAGGGCATGGGGTCTTTGGGTCTGCCTCACCGAGATGGACAAAGTCAAGTTCCCATTCAAGTTCTTCCAGAATACGGTGAATGGGTCTTTTCCGTTAAACACAATGACAGGAAACACAACAGGATTTGCAGAAGATTTATTTGAGAAAAAGAGATATCTTCTGCGGAACAACAAGCTACCAGGGAGTAAAGAAACTCGCCGAAAATACTGCAACATGGCCCACGTCTGGAGATGTATGGAGAAATATGTCCGGAATGCTCAAATCAGACGTAGCCGGAGTTTGGTACAAAGTCCAAACAGAATAGGCCAAGTGGTCAGGGACCACCAAAAACACGTTTTACCCGGGGACCGCACAAATAAAAAAAATGAAGGATTCCCCGACAATAATTTTCGAGACCACAAAAGGACTGCCACATAGGCGGTTGGCATATAATATGGTATCGGCCGCTGACACCTTAGCAAAACTGTTCCTTAGTCATATGTATGTATGTACGTATTTTAAACTTTATAATTTTTTTTCTTTACAAAATACAATAATATTGGAACAAGAATCTTCATTTTCTATTGCAAGCATTAATATTATTATTTGCAAATCATGATTATCATTAAAAATTGAAAGAGAAAAAAACAATTCGCAGATTAAAAGTTAATTTATTTGTAATTTCTCAACTGTCTAATTTTAACCTAAATTACGACTTTTCAAGAGTATAGCCTATGCCCTGCCTGTAGGGGCAAAGAGATGCAAGTTAGGCAACTGGTGAAACAATAACATGTAAAATGGATTATGGAGTTAATTCACAATTATTCCTCAATTAAACACAATTAGGTTCTTAATAATTCCAACAATTTTGTTGAGGAATTTATTCTTGGCAATAATTTCTATTTTGTTATTTGCCTTTCTTGGGCACAAAATAAATTAGGGAACTAGATTTAGGACAATTTTATGTTTCCCAGTTTATGCACAAGACTTTAATTATTCCTAGATTGTGTTTAGGATTTGGTTTTAGGATTTTACCAAGTTTAGGATTCTTAGTTGTCTATTTAAGACACAAGTAATCCTACACTTGATTGACGGTTTTTAGGAATCTTTACGCACGGATTTTTAGAGGACAATRGACGCAAGAAGACGCACAAGAAAAGAAGAAGAACACGGTGAAGAAAARTACTTGGAGCCAACGTTCGTGAGTAACAAGATCTTGGAAGTTGCGTGACCAACCGAAGAGATCTTGCCATTCCGMCAACAAYTATTTAGTATCAAGTTTRTTGATATTTAGTTTTCATATATTACTTTATATTGTGTATTGAACGTGAATTGAAAGTAATATAGTTTTCGGGTTTGTACACCCAAGTTCACAAGTATTTACTTGTGAACTGAATTTGTTTAATCGTGTTCTCTATTTTAAATTTCCGCTGCATAACTTTAGTGATTGTTCTAGTCAATGTTGTTAACTGGTGTTGTTAACATTGATTAACAACATTGAAAATCTGATCCTTATTTTTAATCCATAGACCTTCTAATTTAACAATTGGCATCTAGAGCGGGTTACTTAATCTCTTAAGTATTGATCCTTATTTTTTAGGTGCTATGGATGCTCAAGGCAACCCGAGGCCTTTAATCCTTAATGGTGAGAATTATTCTCTCTGGAAACAGAGGATGAGGTGGCACTTGAAGAGCATGGATGAACGAGTTTGGAAGACCGTCCTTGTTGGATGGGAAAAGCCACGTGTCACGGATGGCGAGGGCGATGCCATTCCTAAAAAGGAGGAAGATTGGACTGCTGACGAAGCAACTGCTGCAAATTGGAACTCTAAATGCATCAACGCCTTGTGTGGATATGTAGATGCAAGCTACTATCGTATCATCAAGAACTGTGAGTCAGCAAAGGATGCTTGGGACGCACTCCAAAGGGTGTGTGAAGGAACGGCAAGCGTGAAGAAATCCAGACTAAGAATGCTCATGTCCACTTTCGAGGCTATGATAATGAATGAGAAAGAATCCATCATGGACTACTCTGTGAGATTGGCGGAAATAGCAGAGGAATGCAAAGAGTTGGGTGAAGCCATAACAAATTCCCGTCTAGTAGGTAAATTGCTAAGATCCATTACAAAGAATTATAGCATGAAGGTGGTGGCAATAGAAGAAMCCAAGGATGTTGATAACATCGATTTCAACACCCTAGTTGAAAATCTCAAGCAATACGAAATGGAACACGTCACCTCTAGCTCGAAAGAGAATGTTGCTTATTCTTCTGATTTAAATAAAGTAGGGGATGAAGATGACGAGGAATTTGATTTTAATGGCATTATAAAAAGAATGGAGTCCACTACTCTCGAAGAAGATGAACTGGCCCTTGTTACTCAACGCTTCAACAAATTCTTGAAGAAGAAGAACAACTCTGGAAGCTCAAGTACAAGGAACAGGACTCAATCATCCACTCCAAAATTTACTGGACGAACTCTTCCACAATCTCAGTCCTCAAATTCAATTTCCAATGCGTCAAGATCTTCAAAACAACTCAGCGAAATACAATGCCACGAATGCAAGGGTTGGGGACATTACAAGAACGAGTGTCCCAACTTTCTTAGAAAGAAAAGTATGATCGTTACTGACTTTACTGAAGACCTTAATGATTTCGAGTCACTTGATCCAGTCACAGCATTATTCTCCCATGTTATTTGGGACGACGATATCCATGTTGGTTTGCTTGCTAATAACATCGTGTGCCTGAATGCTGAGACCACTGACTATTATGAGGAATACGAGCAGTTGAGTGAAGATCACAAAAAATTGTATGTCAGTTGGAGTAAACAGGTACTCAAAGCGAAAGATCTCGCAAAAGAAGTAGAGAAGCTAACCAAGGAAAAGGAGGATCAGCTCGAAATTATTGTCCGGTTGGAATCATCTCTCACCAAGAAGGATGCTGAGCTTGAAAAGATTCGAAACGAACTGACTACTGTTAGAGGTACAATTT
>BMAC01000304.1:1452957-1466602 GCA_014905375.1 Phtheirospermum japonicum | reverse complement strand
GACGGATGGTGACTCTAACAATGCGCGCAAGAAGCACTCAAAATCAGCTCGCAATAGAACCTGGGAGGTCGCAAGTGTTAGTAGACAGCCACATGTTGTGGGGCCAGTCATCTCTTTTGGCCCCAATGAGAGGCGTGGCCTACAGGAAGACCATAATGATGCGCTGGTAATTGAAGCAGAGGTAGCAGGCTATGAAGTCAGTAGGATCTTTGTAGATAATGGGAGTTCGGTGAACATTATCTATAAGGACTGCCTGGATCAGATGGAGGTGGACAAGAGGGTGCGATCCGTGAATACACCCATCCCCGCGTTTAACGGAGCACAGGTGAATTCGGAGGGAGAGATGACGTTGGAAGTAGTGTTGGGAAAGGGTACAGGCCGAGTGAAGAAAAATTTGAAGTTTCTGATCATCCGCGGGAGGTCGGCCTACAATGTGATATTGGGGCGACCTGCCCTTAATGCGTTTCAGGCTGTAACATCGACCTATCATATGAGCATAAAGTACCCGGTGGGTGACAGAGTAGGGGAGGTCATCGCTGAGCAACAGGTCGCGAGGTCTTGTTACCAAATGGCGGTCAGAAGGGGATTGACGGAGAATAAACGGGAAAGAGATGATGATCGACCGGAGGGGATACGTAGCGCGAAGAAGGTGAAGGAACAAGAGACCTCTCTCCGGCCGAATGAAGAGTTGATGGAAATCTCCTTAGAAGAAGACCGGCCAGAGTATGTTACGAGGATAGGTACCTTGCTARCCGACTCATTAAAAGAAGAGATGGTTAGCTTGCTGAGAGAATTTCGAGATGTATTCGCTTTTGGGGAGAAAGAGTTGACTGGGGTCTCACCAGAGGTCGCGCAACATCATTTGAATGCGGACCCAGAAGCTAGACCTATAAAACAGAAGAGGAGGCATTTCGGGCCCGAGCTCGATAAGATCATTGAGGAGGAAGTACAGAAGCTTTTGAAAGCTGGACATATCAGGGAGATTCAATTCCCTGAGTACTTGTCCAATGTTGTGATGGTGCCCAAGCCGGAACAGAGGTGGAGGATGTGCATAGATTTTCGAGATTTGAACAAGGCTTGTCCTAAAGATCATTATCCTTTGCRAAGGATTGATCAATTGGTGGATTCTACCTCTGGGTGCGAGCTGTTAAGCATGATGGATGCCTCGCAAGGATACCATCAGATACCTCTTGCTAGAGAAGATCAACCTAAAGTGAGTTTCGTCACTTCCACTGGCACGTACTGTTTTGTATCCATGCCTTTTGGATTGAAGAATGCAGGGGCGACCTACSAAAGGTTAGTGGATCGTATGTTTAAAGACCTGRTGGGGTCTACCATGGAAGTCTATGTGGATGATATGKTGGTTAAGAGCAGGCGAGCTGAAACGCATGTGGYCGACCTGAGGAAGACGTTTCTCATTTTGCGGCAGTATGGGATGAAGCTCAATCCGAAGAAGTGCGCATTCGGTGTAAGATCGGGGAAGTTTTTGGGGTACATGGTAACTGAGCGGGGGATCGAGGTCAATCCTGAGAAGGTGCGAGCTGTTATGGAGATGCCTCATCCCCGTACCGTGCGAGAGGTACAGATTTTAACGGGTCGGATGGCAGGTCTTAGCCGATTTATTTCTAGGTCGGCGGAACGAGGTGTCCCTTTCTTTAGGGCGCTTCGGAAGGGGTCTCGGTTTGAGTGGACGAAGGAAGCAGCGGATGCCTTTGACGAGCTGAAAAAGTATTTAGCAGAGATACCACTGCTGACTAAACCCATGCCCGGAGAAGAGCTAATTTTATACGTATCAGTAGGTGAGGTCGCCGTGAGCTCAGTGCTGATAAGAGAAGAGGAAGGCATACAAAAACCAATCTATTATATTAGCAGGATGTTGCGGGGTGCGGAGTTGAAATACACCGAGCTCGAGAAAGGAGGTTTTGCGTTGGTTACCACAGCGAGAAAGCTTCGACCTTACTTTCTAAGCCATAGAGTGAAGGTGCGTACCAATTTGGCTCTGAAACAGGTTTTAGGTAATCCAAGTGTGTCTGGGCGTTTCGTAAAGTGGGCAGTAGAGCTCAGCGAGTATGATGTGGTGTATGAGCCCAGGACTGCCATCAAGGCACAAGTGTTAGCGGACTTTRTACAGGAAATGACAAAACAGGTCGACGAAGAGACAGAGTTGAAGGCGTGGACCTTATATACTGATGGTTCGACCATGGCGTCAGGGGCAGGGCTAGGCATAGTTTTAACTATCCCGGAAGGAGAAAACCTGGAATTTGCAGTTAAGTTGGGATTCAAGGCATCCAACAATGAGGCTGAGTACGAAGCAGTATTGCAGGGAATCAAGATGGCTAGCGAGTTGGAAGTTAGGAGATTGTGTGCGTACACTGACTCCCAACTAGTAGCTCGGCAATTCGATGGTTCTTTTGAGGCTCGAGAGGAGCGTATGGCAATGTATTTGGGGAAATTACAAGAGGAAGCAGCTCACTTTGAAGAATTCACGTTGGAACATTTACCGCGAGCTGAGAATACACGGGCAGATCAGCTCGCCAGAATAGCAGGAGCACTAATGACCTGTGATACTCGGACGGTCACATTGATGCAGCTGGATACCAGCAGTGTTGAGAAAGGAGTAGAGGTCATGGAGATTGAGGACAAGGACGATTGGCGTGGGGCCGTTTGGGATGTCCTGCTCAAAGCACAAGAAGGGGCAGAGAGGTTGAACACAAAAGATGCTAGAGTCGCAGCTCGCTTCTGTATAATAAATAATGAGTTGTATAAGAGGTCGCGATTTGGACCTCTTCTGAAGTGTTTGGCAAGAGAGCGCGGGATGGAGGTGCTAAAGGAGATACACGAGGGGTATTGTGGGGATCATGCAAAGGGGAAGGCACTAATGAACATTACACTGCGAGCGGGTTTCTTTTGGCCTGGGATGAAGGCTATGGCTGGCGAGCTAGTTCGAACTTGCGAGAAGTGTCAAAAGCATGGTTCGATTATTCATATACCAGCCGAGGAGATGATGGTAATGAGCTTGCCCTGCCCGTTTGCGCAGTGGGGGATTGATATTGTGGGTCCTTTTCCAAGAACCCCGAGTAATAAGGAGCATTTGGTGGTGGCCATTGATTATTTCACCAAGTGGGTTGAAGCTGAGGCCGTTACGGGAATTACCGAACAACATATAATGGATTTTCTTTTTGATAATATATTTTGCAGGTTCGGAGTACCGCGTATCTTGGTCTCGGACAATGGGACCCAATTTAATGGGCGAAAGATGCAGAAGTGGTGCAAAGACATGGGGATGAAACAGCGTTTTGCTTCCGTGGCACACCCGCAGGCTAACGGGCAAGTTGAGGTCACTAACCGCATAATTGTGCAGGGACTTAAGCTGCGGTTGGAGAAAGCAGGCGGGCTCTGGGAGGACGAGCTTGCGTCTGTTCTTTGGGCCTATCGAACAACTCCCCGAACTTCCACGGGGGAGACGCCATTTAGCCTAGTGTATGGAATGGATGCGGTCATTCCTGCTGAGATTGTTGGGGAATCACAGCGATTGTTGGCGTTTGATCCGGAGGAAAATGAAAGGTTAGCTCGTGGAGCTGTCGAAACGATTGATGAGATACGAAATAGAGCCGCAGCTCGGGTGGAACGTTATAAACAACAAGTGCAGGCTGCCTTTAATAAACACGTCAAACACCGACAGTTTCAGGTCGGAGATTTGGTTTGGAAGAGGGCTGATGCCTTGAAGGCAACCAAGAAATTGGAGCCGAACTGGATGGGGCCGTTCAAAATAATTAAAGTGCTGCGAGGAGGGGCATACATCCTTGAGACCGCAAGAGGAAAGGTCGTACCACGAAGTTGGAATGTGTGCCATCTGAAAAAATATTATGCGTAGAGAGAGCGAGGGGGAGGGTAACTCTGGATCGGAAGGCACCTCTCCCGACCTCGGGATTTAGGTTATGTTTCATGCCTTTTTATTTTTTATGTTTTTGTAAGAACATATGATGCGGGAGGAGGTAACTCTGGTTTGGAGGGCACTTCTCCCGATCATGCAAGTTGATTAATGCAATGAATAAAGTTGAGATATTTTTTGTGATTAAGTTTACAAATGCTTGTGATGTTAATCCGACGCTTATTAGGTCGATGCCGACGCTTTCTTAAGGTTGATGGATATTTAATTCCGACGCTCCTATTAGGTCGATGCCGACGCTCCTATTAGGTCGATGCCAACGCTTTCTTAAGGTTGATGGATATTTAATTCCGACGCTTCCATTAGGTCGATGCCGACGCTCCTATTAGGTCGATGCCGACGCTTTCTTAAGGTCGATGGATATTTAATTCCGACGCTTCCATTAGGTCGATGCCGACGCTCCTATTAGGTCGATGCCAACGCTTTCTTAAGGTTGATGGATATTTAATTCCGACGCTTCCATTAGGTCGATGCCGACGCTCCTATTAGGTCGATGCCGACGCTTTCTTAAGGTCGATGGATATTTAATTCCGACGCTTCCATTAGGTCGATGCCGACGCTCCTATTAGGTCGATGCCGACGCTTTTTTAAGGTCGACGGTTATTTAATTCCGACGCTTCCATTAGGTCGATGCCGACGCTCCTATTAGGTCGATGCCAACGCTTTTTTAAGGTTGATGGATATTTAATTCCGACGCTTCCATTAGGTCGATGCCGACGCTCCTATTAGGTCGATGCCAACGCTTTTTTAAGGTCGACGGTTATTTAATTCCGACGCTCCTATTAGGTCGATGCCGACGCTTTTTTAAGGTCAACGGTTATTTAATTCCGACGCTTCCATTAGGTCGATGCCGACGCTCCTATTAGGTCGATGCCGACGCTTTTTTAAGGTCGATGATTATTTAATTCCGACGCTCCTATTAGGTCGATGCCGACACCCCTATTAGGTCGATGCCGACGTTCCTGTTAGGTCGATGCCAATGCTTTTTAAGGTCGATGATTGTTAATTCCGACGCTCCTATGAGGTCGATGCTGACGCTCTCAAAGGTCGCCGATAAGGTTAATGCCGACGTTTTCACAAGGTCGATGATCATGCTGATGCTGTCATAGGGTCGACGTTTAGTTATGATGATATATCTCTGTGGAATAGGCAGAAGATAAATCTTGCCAAATTATATAACTCCCAATGTGTTAAATGGGTTTGTGTTTGCATATTGTTGAGATGGAGATATATTCTAATATTTCTCTCAAACTTAGTGTTGAGTGGGCTTGTATTTACATGTTGTTGAGATAGAGATATACCCTTAATATTTTTCTCAAGTTAATATATTGATAGTTATCATGCGGTTATGTTCATGGCGAGCTAACATAATGTTATTCAGAGCGAGCTAGTATGATTCTTGTTTGTTACGAAGTACAGTGATTGATTATAAGGTTTGCYAAGGTGATATAGTTTGATCCATAATATGGTTAAGAATGTTGAATTACATAAAGAGCGAGCTACGAATTCTGCATAGTCTTATGCAGTCTGCTCGGGTACAGTGCCGATGTCAGAAGGCGCGGGCTCAGAGGTAGTGGTGTGGCTGGATTCTGGCACAGACTCGGGTGCGGGCTCCGGGAGTAGGTCTTCCAGGGGCGTTTGTATCTCGCCACCTACCCCCGCGGCCAGGATTGCTTGGCTTTGACAACGAAGCCACCACTTCGCATGAATGGACTGTTTCCAATCACCTTTGAAAAAGCTGAAGGGGGTCATCTTGTTGATTAAGGCCTTAGCATCCGGGGTGTATGTAACGTTTAGCCCGGCCACGTCTTCCTTGATAATCTTGGCAGTTTCAGTGACCCATTCGGTCGCACCACGAGCCATTAGGCCGAAGTAGATTGACGATGTTTGATATGCTCTGATGAGCTCCTGGCGGTATGCGTCAATGAACTTCCGACCGTCCTCGCTGAGGAGGAATGTCCTCCGACCCTCGACAATGCCCTCTTTGCGAGCTTTTTTGGTTAGCTCGAACTGTTCTTTGAGTTCCTCGGTCTTTCGTGCGAGTTTTTCAGTTTTCTGCGCGAGCTCCCCAGCCTGTTTGTGTAGCTCGCTACTCAGGCGTGTTGTTTCATCCCTCAGGCTGTTGTTTTGACTGACGGAAATTGCCAGCTGCTCTTCATAAGCTTTCACCCTTTGGAGTGCTTTATCCAGCTCCCCCTGTGCCAGGGACAGTTGCTGGGTCTGCTGTTTAGCTCGGATATTTAGCTCGTCAACGGTTTGTTGCAGGTCGGCCCCTGTTGAGCGAGCTATGAGTTCTTCGGAGAACTTAGCAAACACGGGTTTTAGCTGTTGAAGTGCTTGCTCGCGAAGAAGGGCCTCCACATCTGCAGCCGTATCCAACTTTGCCAGAACTTTGCTCATATTCGCAGTACTAGCAGAGGCCGTCGGTAATCCTTTTTGGAGACGCCGCCTTTTTGTTTTGGGAGGGCTTGGACTGCGAGCTTTCGGAGCCTGTACTTTGGGGCTGCCGGAGACGTTTGGCAGAGGTCGCTTGCCCTTATTCCTGCCTCGGAGGACCATCTGGGCCTCTTCCTCTTCATCTTCAACTTCGACCGGTTCGGGCGTCGGTCGAGGGGTCTTTTCAATGCTGCTGGAGAGGGGGGCGGCGCGAGCTGTGGAAGAATTAGCCTGCTTCTTCTTTTCCTCGGGGAGTTCAGCCGCACAGGAGTTGATGAAAGAAACTGCAAATAGAGAGATCATGTTATATTTTCAGTTTGGCATATCTGAATGGATAAAATTGRAAAGCCTATAATACCCACCGAATTCACTCCTAGAAATGGCAAGATCCGYCTTCACCGGGCGAGAATCGATACCCGKGTAGCGGAACATGGCGGAGCGATCGGTGATAAGAGCCAGGTCGAAGGGGTGTCGGCTCCACTCCACAAGCTGGTTAAAATATTTTTCATACAATAGAGGGTTTGCTTTGGAGTTTGTTGGTTTGATTTGTGGAGGAGTGTGATCTTTCAGCTCGGTTATAAAAGGCCAAGTTTCGGTGTTGTGAATGAAGAAAAAGTTTCTCTTCCATTCAGGGACTTTATTTGGGGGACTAGTAAGGAATTTAGGTCGCCCCAAACGGTAGGAGAGGTAGAAGGAGTTTTGCTGGTATTTTACTTGAAAACAATAATGAAAGAAGCCAGGGTCAGCGCGGGCATTGTAATATTTACAGAGAATTTCAACATAAAATGGGTGAGCAGGGAACCTAAATCCTGCTACCAATAGGGTATCATATATGGTGATGTGATCTGGAGGAGGTCGCATGGGGTCGGCATGCGGGCTGTCAGGCAAAATCATTTTAGCAGTGGAGGGAAGGTTGAGGATGCGCTTAAAATGATCCAGTTTGTTAGGGTCAGGAAGCAGCCAATAGTTGTGTTTGATCTCTTTGGCTGTCAAAGATGTTGAGGGTAGGTCGTCGAAGGAAAGGGAGTTATCCACAGTCACAGGGTTCTCTCGGAAATGTGCGGTGGATGAAGGGTCCCTTGATTCGTGAAGGGGAATACCTTCTGGAATAAGGAGTGGGAGGTTGCTGGAAGGATTAATGGCTCTAGTTTGGGCTTGGAGTTCCTCCCATGACATATCACCCTCTGGTTCGTCGCGAAGGCCAGTGGAGGGTAATGTTAAGGGCTTCGGCCTCGGTTCGATAATGAAAGGGTTTTCGGCGAGATCAGAATCGGAAGAGAGTGATTGGGTTAAAGGATTGTTGTGGGATGTGGCTGATGATTGTTTCATGACAAATATATTCAGGAAAAAAATAACACAGTAAATAAGTACAACTCAGCGAACACAGTCGAAATTTAAATAATTAAATCTGAAAGGGAATCTGGGGACTTACACATGTCGCCGAGCTCGTCCATTGTTGGTAGGCTGCAATTCAGTGGTGGATCTTTGGGATGATTGTGATTTGGCGAGTTTTTTTGCAGAGCGATAATGGCGGAAATTTTGAGAGAGATGGTGTAAAGTGGTGATTTGGGGAAGGCGGAACGTTTTTGTATAGGGAGGCGGAAAATTGATGTGACAGATAGGAGCGGGACCAACTAGGGTTTGCAAAAGGAATGTTTTGGGCCTTTAATTCTTGGGCCCACRGAACTTATTATATGCCGAGATTTTGAGATTGCGCCGCGTGGCGGGCCGCATTTAATGAAGCGTCAGTGGGACGAGACAGAAAGCAAGAAGGCGTATTTTGACTTTGTGGTTTTGTCATGATTATGGGTTTATATTTTTGAGGTCGGCTGGAACAGAAGTTTCCAGGTCGCCATATGAAAAGAAGGTTGAGCTCGTAATAATATATCTCGGGTGCTACTTAATTGTTGTACTTGGGGACTTGTGATTATTTGGAGGAGAGGGCTCGATATCTTTCAGGTCGCGTGAACATGTTGCGACCTGACGTAGCTCGGTTTGTTGAAACTGGGCGGTTTTGATGTGAGCTTTGGTACGATACATTGCTTTTTCGTTCGTGTGCTTGTTTAGTACCTTCGGAATTTTGTGTTTTACATGTTCTACCTGATTTCATACCTCAATCAACTAGAACATGGGGGACTAGCTGATGCGGACCAAAATAACCATACGTGACACTATGTGATAAACATGACTATTTGTGGAAAGCGACCTCATTCCCTAGGGAGGGTGTACCCCTGGGAGGTGAGCGAGCTTTTATAATGCGAGTGTATGGTTTTGTGAAGAGTAGCGACCTGTAGTATGGGGATGGCTTTTCATACAGGGTCGCGACCTCTTGTACTTTGGGCTGGGTATTTGGGCCCGGATCTATGTATGTGATCATTATGGGCCTAGTGGGCTGTATGTCCCGGCTTAATTGGGATATCTATGGAGAAGTTTTGTTATTTATGGGAACTGGCCATAAATGAGGAGTCCTAATTAAGAGACGATTGTGAGAATCCTGGCATACATGAAATTCTTATCGTGAAAGGTAACCCTAGATATTGGGATTCTTCTCCTGTCCCTATAAAAGGAGCCCTTGGCTTCTCTTTTGAGGTTAATGCTTGTTTTACGCATTTTATTATTTTTGAGTGCACTAATATTATTGAGAGAGAAGAAGTGTGTTTTTCGCTTATTAACTTAAGCGTCGGAGGGCCTTAACGGGCTCGAAATCCGGCCCGTTCTAAGGCGCTGTTTTGCAGGAAGTCGAGGTCGCTGAGACGATTGCGGATTCTTTGGAGGTCGCTGTGTCGTGTTTGAAGGTTTTCTAGGTCACTGATCTCTGTTTTTGAGGTTGGTACCCCTCTATTTGGTAGTTCAATTTTTATCTTTACCTTGTTTTAAGTTCTACAAAACATTATTGATGCATGTGTTGAGCTGAAAATCAAACGACTTACTATACAAGCTCCCCAAGTGTGGTATTTGATGGAGTTCGTGAATAATAAATGGGCATGAATCAATGCATTATCCTGCCAAGGTATTGCATGGCGCTAACTCTCTTATATATTGATACATTGTGCAATGCTAAAATGATAGTGACAGTTTATCATTCATTCCAGTTTTCTAGCTTTTGTATGAATCATATAGCTTCCTGAGTGGGTCCTTTTAATGTTTTCCATCATACAGTGTTTTCTATGATTCCACTTACCTTACTTTGCTTGAGCTATGAACGTAAGGCTCATGTTTAATGTTTCTTCAACTGAGTTTTTGGTCGTGCTCAGCTTATCTTGGTTAATTTTTAAAGCACAGTGATTCATATTCTGCTACGAAAGTCCAAGGAGAGGCCCTAGTTATCAAGTCAAATGGTTCAAATGGGCTTCTGACATGCTGCATTCGAACAAGCAGCATTTTTGGCCCTGGGGATAAGTTGCTCGTTCCATCATTAGTTGCTGCAGCAAGGTCTGGGAAATCAAAGGTAATTATTAGGATTTGCTTGTTATATCTAGTTATTGGCCTTGGCTTCTCTAAATGTTGTTTATTCTGGGGTTATTCTCGAGTCATGGACTTTATTTTCCTTTCAATATTTGTTTTGTTCTGCATATTTCAAACCTTTTGATATTCTGATCTGTTGTTACTGTCGAGTATCCAGTCATCATTGGTGATGGGAACAACATGTATGATTTTACTTACGTTGAGAATGTTGCACACGCTCACATATGTGCTGAGCGAGCGCTAGCATCAGAAGGGTCGGTAGCAGAGAAAGCTGCTGGACAGGTAGAGCATTCCTTTACTGCAACTTAGTTGCACATCTCAGTTGATCAAAGTTTGTTTAAATATGTATAATTCTAGTCCAATGATCTTGTTGGCTACACACCTATTGTGCACTCCAGGTCTACACTTGCCCCTTGATGAGTTAGCTCTATCGCTTTTTTCTAGAGAGTATTTTTTGTATCCGTTGGTTGCTATATAGAGTTTAGCAATTTAAATCAAGTTCTCCACATTATGCCTTTGATCGATCGTCTAGTCTTAATTGAAGTATCTGACGCTCAATGCACTTGTGTGAGGTAAATTTGTTGAGCTCACGATGTAAACAGATTCTTGTTTGATATACTAGGTTGTTTGAACTGCATGTTTATGGTTGTTTCTAATATAGTTGAAAATACTCTCCAGTCCAACCATCTATTTGATAACTTAGGGTTGCATTCCCTAACCAGTGATGATGACTTTTGCAGTTGCTGACACTCTACGGTGAAGGGATAAAAAGCAGATACTCTTGGTAATATTGATATTGACTGCATTTCACTTCAATTTCATAGCAACTGGGTACACAGTCCTTACTGAAGCTTCCAAGCTACTATTGGTGGCATCAGTCTTCATTTTCATCCAAGGCAGACTCCCACAGAAAATGTCACATTCCATCCTCCTTAACAACCCACCCACTTTTTTCTTTCTACCTTTCTTAAAAATATGTGTTCCACGCGGGAGCTTTGCATAGAAGCTCACTTCTGATTATATGTTGGTGCAGATTTGGAGATAATATAGAATAAAACCCCGAGTCAAAATTCCATCTCTCAGAAGCTGCATCTCGCAATGTTGCTCTTTCAGCGGCATCTGAGTGGAATTCTGCTGTGAGTGAATTAAACACACTTTGTAAAGGAAATGACTCAATGCTTTTCCTCAAGGTAATTTGTTGTTGGAATTTTGTTTTGTTTTAAAATCGGTGAATTTCATGACTAGATTGATGCCCGTCTAATTTTTTTATAAATCTGTCTCTGAACAATCTCTCTATACACTTAGGGGTGATTGGATACACACTTTCATTTTGAAATTTTTTGTTTGGTTAGAGAGTAGTGATAAATGTTTTTTCAAAATTAGAGTGATGAATTTTGAGAGTGAATGGATGTGAGATGAAAATTTAAAGTTGATTCGATATGAAAATAATAAGATAATGATGGATATGATTGTTAGTAAAAAATATCCGAGTAGGCGAATAGTAAAATTTATGGAAAATGTGTAATAACGATTAGCGATTTGATGATTTTATTTTTATTATTTGATTATTATTATTATTATTATTATTTTGAAAATAAGCTGAAATGATTGTTGGGAGAAAAAAGTGAAAATGTATTAATAGTATTAATTTTACAGAATTTTCAAAACAGAACTCAATTTGAGAATAAAATCTCAAATTGGAGAAAAACTCATCTTGGACGCATATCCGATCGCCCTATTAGCTTTCATCAGTTCATACTCTCGCAGTTTAAATTTGAAATGAATCTAGTATTAAAATTCATGCATCAATTACCTCACTCCCTTACCAATGCACACTGGCTTGCATGTTTGTCATATACATTAGTGTATTACTATACTCAGATTGAAAATGAGCTAGCAATAATTATACGTGTAAAGCCTCTCTGTGTCCAATACATTGCTTTACATTTGAATTTCTTCGTCAGCTGACAGTTGTATTTTTCTTTTTGCTCCTGAAACAGGTGGTTCTCACTTTATTGCTTCTCAGTATCCTTGGAGCAGTTTCGCTACATAATGCTTTTGTGATAGGTATTATCGTGTCCCTGAATTTTGTTTATGAAGCTGAGAGTCGAATATTCTGTTTTTTATGTTATTTTTTTTTCTTAAACTGCTATGTGACATCTCACGCCCGTTGCCATTTTGCTATTTTTTTGGACAGGACTACCCCTCGTCTTAATTTCCTTCGTTGTGTATGAGAAAAAGAAGGAAGACAGATAATCTGTTCCTCCAAGTTCCATCACTCGGATGCAAATTAATGTCTAAATGTTACCGGAAAAATTTCCGGCTCAAAAAAACAGCAATAATTGGTAAAAGTGACATGAGTATCAATTCATTTATCTCCAGTTTATGGGGTGCGATATGCGATGATGTATATGCTGGTTACATTGCATTCTCGATTTTTTTGGGCAAGGTCTAGAGCACTGTGTATTATTCTAACACTGGACCTTGAATTTTGTTCCCTTCTCGTGTCTTTTTCGCCGTTTTTTCATTTTCCTCCTCCTCGCTGTAGGTGTACCCATTGCATGTGACCCCAGTTCAATAAATTGGATGTAACCTTTCAGGATAAAGCACTTGCTGTAGTTTGTGCTGTTATGTGATAGTCTTGCTGTTTGGCTGCTAGTAATGCTCATTCAGTTATTTAACTTGCCTTCTGTTTGTTAGTGAACCTTCAAATTATCTACATTCCCTGTACAGTCCAATCACCTTTTCCTTAAATTGCCTTTTGTCTCCCCATACTATTTACACAAAAATTGTGTAAGAGACGGTCCTGTCATACGTAGGGATGGCAATCCCGCCCCGACCCGTGCCGTTTGGGGCGGCCCGTCCCGTGACCCGTGGCGGGGCTGGTCCGGGTACCTTCTCCGCCCCGCGGGTACCGCCCCCGGCCCGACCCGCTGTACATTTCTTATTTTTAAATATATTTTATATATGTTTTAAATTTTTTTTTTATATGAATTATTAAAAAACTTTAAATTTAGTATTGTTTTTAATTAATTTTTCATTTAATATTTAATTTTTATAATAATATATGTGTTATTATATATTKAATTAATTTTAAATTTAATAATAATAAAAAAATAATATAACGGGTCGACCCGTCCCGCCCCTGTCTCTTATACACATCTAGATGTGTATAAGAGACAGATATATAACGGGTCGACCCGTCCCGCCCCCGACCTGCGGTGACCCGACCCGTGGGATGGACGGGGCGGGTCCGGGTCCTCTAGTACCCGGCCCATTGCCATCCCTAGTCATACGCTTTGGTGAGACGGTGATACTTTTTGATTAAAATAACAAAAATTACCCCAGAGGTTCGGCATAATTACAAAAAACTCAGCTAATTTTGAAAATTATGAAAATCACCCATGCGTTTTACATTCATCTTATATTTTGCACCTGCCGTTGGTGAAGCCGATGGAAACTCCTGACGACATCAATATTTTTCATATACATCCCTCAATTTTTTAAGTAATACAAAAACCCCAACCTCAAGTCTTGAATTTTCAAATTGTTACAAATAATCAAACAAAAAGTTGGGGATGTTTGTAATATTTTAAAAAGTTGTGATGTGTAATTGTAAAATATTTGATGATATCAATAAAATTTCCAGTCTCGCGTCTCACAACTTCTGCTGTACTATTTGAAGGTGCAATTGCAATAGTATTCAAAATTAGATTGATATTAAAAGCCTTTGCATTTTAACCTAAATTTTGATTTCCTGGAACGTGACAGGTCAATTGTTGATTTTGCTTCCAC
>BMAC01000304.1:1434343-1452932 GCA_014905375.1 Phtheirospermum japonicum | reverse complement strand
CCATTGCATGTGACCCCAGTTCAATAAATTGGATGTAACCTTTCAGGATAAAGCACTTGCTGTAGTTTGTGCTGTTATGTGATAGTCTTGCTGTTTGGCTGCTAGTAATGCTCATTCAGTTATTTAACTTGCCTTCTGTTTGTTAGTGAACCTTCAAATTATCTACATTCCCTGTACAGTCCAATCACCTTTTCCTTAAATTGCCTTTTGTCTCCCCATACTATTTACACAAAAATTGTGTAAGAGACGGTCCTGTCATACGTAGGGATGGCAATCCCGCCCCGACCCGTGCCGTTTGGGGCGGCCCGTCCCGTGACCCGTGGCGGGGCTGGTCCGGGTACCTTCTCCGCCCCGCGGGTACCGCCCCGGTCTGACCCGTTGTACATTTTCTATTTTTAAATATATTTTATATATGTTTTTATATGAATTATTAAAAAGTTTTAAATTTAGTATTGTTTTTAATTAATTTTTCATCTTATATTTAATTTTTATAATAATATATTAAATTAATTTTAAATTTAATAAAAATAATAAAAAATGAATATAACGGGCGACCTGCGGTGACCCGACCCGTGGGATGGACGGGGCGGGTCCGGGTCCTCTAGTACCCGGCCCATTGCCATCCCTAGTCATACGCTTTGGTGAGACGGTGATACTTTTTGATTAAAATAACAAAAATTACCCCAGAGGTTCGGCATAATTACAAAAAACTCAGCTAATTTTGAAAATTATGAAAATCACCCATGCGTTTTACATTCATCTTATATTTTGCACCTGCCGTTGGTGAAGCCGATGGAAACTCCTGACGACATCAATATTTTTCATATACATCCCTCAATTTTTTAAGTAATACAAAAACCCCAACCTCAAGTCTTGAATTTTCAAATTGTTACAAATAATCAAACAAAAAGTTGGGGATGTTTGTAATATTTTAAAAAGTTGTGATGTGTAATTGTAAAATATTTGATGATATCAATAAAATTTCCAGTCTCGCGTCTCACAACTTCTGCTGTACTATTTGAAGGTGCAATTGCAATAGTATTCAAAATTAGATTGATATTAAAAGCCTTTGCATTTTAACCTAAATTTTGATTTCCTGGAACGTGACAGGTCAATTGTTGATTTTGCTTCCACTAATTACACTTTATTCCAATTTTTCTCATAGCCTGCACACAAGTGGGTTTTCCCTACGCCTCAATGCAAGTGATACTTGTTGCATAATATGTTGTACTTTTCAGACTCTATAGTGCAATAATGCTGAAACCAATTGGTGGAGGTTGGTCAGTGAATATCAATCACAGATAATGGGGCGCCACTAACTCAAGCAATACAGTATAATGCATACTTGTATTGGTTTTACCTATTTGTGCTTGTTATCATGACCAATTGACTTGCATTGTTAATTTCAGTTTTATTATTATTATTATTATTATTATTATTATTATTATTATTTTGATGTGGTTGGGCACAGACCACCCACCTTCAAATTATATACTACTACTATACCACTAATTTGCATGGATATACGTTTAAATTAGTCAATAGAGTTGATGATTATCTTGCCTGTATGATGCAAATTGGTTAGCCCAGGTGGGGTACTCATTACACCATGGTTCTTAGTGAAATCACACATCTCTCTAATAATCAATGACAAATACCTAGAAATATTTTACCGATACAAGTCTTCCGATATAAACAAGAAAACAAAGTGTATATTTGATAAGCCCGGGATTAGCCCATTAATATATAATAGTATTTATTAATTAATAGGATTAGGGTTTGGTAGTATTAGTATTAGGGTTTGTTATTTTATTATAAATATGTAAGCCTTTGGGTCATTTGATAATCAATCAAGTTTAATGAAATTTATGAGTTTCTTACGATTCTCTTAGGAGTTTTGCCGACTCGAACAAGCATTGAAATTCGCCCTTACTGAGTATCCGATACGATCCCAGATACGGGTCGTATCAGTTTTTTATTCCAAGGAAAATAAGAATGACAACTTTGATCTTGAAACTATACTTATCAATTGAGTTAGATTAATGTTATTAGTGAATTATTTGAGGTCGACGGTATCATGTCACATTATAACGATTAATGATCCATCAAATCGATATATCTATATCTATCTTTATTTATTATATGATTTGTCATAAGAATTAAACAAAATGATTAGGACACCCTACCACATTGGATTGGCAATCTCTTATTAATATTGTGAGAATTGGTCAATAGCAGCCCAATTTTAATTATGGTAAAGTTGATGTTGAGTAATGAAATAGAAAAGCCCAAATCCCAAGAAATGTGAAATTAGGCTTAGGAGTTGGACCACCATTTGTGAGTGCGACTTGCATGGTCCTTGTTTGGCTCTATGATCGATTGATATCTGCAGGTAGGATTAATAATCCTACGACTCATATTTAAGGAACTAGGGCGTTAGTTATTGATGAAGTTCAGTTGAAAGCACTAAATATTAATCAAATTTTAAATATTTTGCTTAAAACGTAGATTGGCTATTAATATAGTCGAGTTTAAATGAGTACGATCAAACTGGAAATCAATATTATTATTATTATTATATACTAATGAAGTCAATCTTTGTATTTTAAATTAATATTTAAAAATTTTTGGATAGTAGAACTTGACCATCATTTATCTAGATAATAATATTGTTACTTGATCCCTAAAATGAGAGAATATCAGTTTCAACTGCTAGAGGTACTATAATATCTCATGGAAAAAACAGAAGAAAATTATTATTAGATATGCAAAACATAAAAACTAAGCTATCGATTACCTATTTCTTTTCTTTATATATCTTATGTTTAAATTAGAACAGCCACATTGTACTATATCGGGAGAACACACAGAAAAATAAAAATTGAATAAAATTACATGGATTACGTCCTAAATAAGTCACAACTCATGGATAATTTAACTAAAAATAAATCTGCGCATGGTCATACTAAATTGAGTATGTATACACCGGCCCAATTATTCATATAAATTAATATGCATACATATATCATATATAACAATATTATGTAGCCGATCTCTATCTAATTTCAATAGTAAATATCCATAGTTAGTACACATAAAATATACATATATTACACAAATTATCTATATTCTATCACACATAATATATATACATCACACAAATTATTAAAGCTACATGCATTATGTACGTGGGTATAATTTGCCCTCCAAATAATTTTTCAATGAAGAAATTTGGCATTAGATCACATCGTGACATAATACAAATACGAGGACTAGAATTTGAAATTGGAAAGAGAATAAGGGTAGGAAGGTAAAAACTGGAAGGGAGCAAACGTCTTTCTAAGGAAACAAACAGTTTAAAAAACAATGGCAAAACGCCAATGAAAAATCGGCCCGGCCATGGCGTTCGGCCTTTTGCTTCTGTAAATTTGAGAGAGATAAAAAAAAAAAAGCGATTTTAATGAGATCACGCCAATTCCCACTTTTCTGAAACCCCCCACTAAAAGCAAAAGAAAACACAGAAAAAAGCAGAGAATATAAACAACAACTCACAAAAAGCTTCTGCTTAGATTCTTCTTCTGACTTCCTTTCACTTCATATTGCCAAACCCATCATTCCAATTTTGTTTTTTAAAGTAAAGATTTGTGCTTTCTTTCGATTCATTTTCTCACTTTCTCTAATTTTTGTGAAAAAAAGTGGGTTTAAAAAAATAAAATTCAAATTTTATTCGTTCCCTCCGCGAAAGATGGTGCATTGACCCTCTTGTTCTTTCCAAAAAGAAAAGCAAAGGGAAAACGAATAAAATAAAATCCCCATTTATGCTACTATACTAGGAATGTTCAAATAAGTGGGATATTCTTTTATATATATTGGAAATTTTCAATTTATTTCCATCTCATTCCCAAAATAACCCTCTTTCTCCATATTGATTTTAAAATTTGACTGTTCATCTCTGTTTACATTTGTTGATCGAGTGATTGAGAAAATGGGCGGTGGCATAGTTGGAGGAGGTGGAGGGAGAGTGGAGGTGATAGCTGGTAAAGGGTGTTCGAGGCTATTTCAGGATTTTTCTTCATCATTCAGGGGCATTTCGTCATTTTCATTGGAGCCATTGTCCCCTGCTTCGTCTGCCTCCACAGTTTCGGAATCTAAGGTTAAGATAGTCAAATCCAACGGCCCGTTTGCGGGCGTTGTCGTTTGCGTTACCGGACTATCAAAAGGTATACCCAATTCTTGTTTTTTTTTTTTTGGAATTCTGATGTGTGTAATGTGTTTGATAAATGGATTTTTGTTTGATTGGTGGTGTTACCCACGAATGATTTTATTTGTATGGTTTTATTTTGTATTCTGAAGATTTTTGTTGAGTTAAATTCGTTAGGCAAGTGAATTAATTTTATGAATTAGTTTCGACTGACATTTGGAAGAATTTTATCTTTCAGCTTAGATGGTCAATGGGAAAGTTGGAAAGATGTTATCAATCTAATGTGGCTGTGGATTGGTTTTTTATTTGTCTTTGTGCATCAATATTATGTTAGCATCAATGTTTTAGTTTATGCTCTGTTTGTTTGATTTGTAGAAACAAGGAAGCAAGTGAAGGAAGCAACAGAGAGATTAGGAGGTCAATATAGTCCTCATCTGCATCCTCGATGCACTCACTTGGTGGTTCAGATATCCTTTTTTTTGTCCACTAAAATTATTATTTAATTTTAATTTTCCACTTTGTTATTTATTCGGATAATTATCTTACATGGCTAAATGTCATTATTATGATCACAATA
Organism: Phtheirospermum japonicum; assembly: GCA_014905375.1. NCBI lineage: Eukaryota > Viridiplantae > Streptophyta > Magnoliopsida > Lamiales > Orobanchaceae > Phtheirospermum > Phtheirospermum japonicum. The sequence goes on along the minus strand of BMAC01000304.1, from coordinate 1,448,154 downwards.
AAATTTGATTATTAGTGTGTTAACACAAGATTTTGATTGAATTCCCTTAAGTCAACTCTTTTCATAAACAACTTTAGTATTTATTCTACAATGACTCGACTAATGTAGTTGCAAAATGTATCTACTATTGTGATGTGCTTTAGTACGCTCGTGTTATTCTTAACGTTTAGTACAGCTTTCATGGACATAAGTTTGAGCATGCTCTGAAACATGGACAAACAATTGGTTTATTCCTTGTAACGATTAGCTGGTTTGTGGATAGCGTGAGAAGGAATGGTAATAGTACATTTTTGCTTTTTTAATTTTAGTTGTTAAGTGAATTATAGTGTGAAATTTGATGGAGCTAAAGACGGCTTAATGATAGCTTGGTTAATATTTGCAAATCTCAGCATTCTCTATTTGGTGATAATAAGTCGTTGGGTGTATTTTTCCAGTTAGGTTGGATGAAATGCTCTACGCTGTTAATAAAATCGGGGATAACGGGTTGACTCCAAATGATGGCTTGAAACGGGTTGAGCAAAACTCGGGTGCTGAGAATTCTTGTCTTCCTGCCGGTTTGCATAAGCATAACAACCAACCCAACATGATTGGGATGCAGTTTCCAGAAAGGGAAAGTAAAAGACAAACTGTTTCTTCATTTATTTTTGGTCAATCCTTTTATATTGACAGCGATGTCTCTGCCGAGCTTCAGAGTAAGGTAGGCTTCTTGTATGTAGTTGAATGCTTGTACATCTCTTAAAATAAGGGATAATTACAAAAATTACCCCCGTGGTCTGAAGTATTTGTCAAACCAAAATAATAATAACGAAACAAAAAACATGTCTAACATTGAAAATTACAAATAAACCACCCTTGAGGTTTGGTTCCATTTACATTTTGACCCAACCATATAGTTGACTTGGCGGAATTTGCTGATATCATCCAATATTTTTACAAGTACACTCCCTCAACTTTTCTATATATTACAAAGTATCCCCAATTTTGTAATTTTCAAGTTATCAGTTTGTTTTTGATTTTCTTTTTATTTATAATTTTTGCCAAACCTCAAGGGTAGTTTTTGTAAATTCTACTTAAAAATAAACATGATATTCAAGTTTCTTGAGACAGATTTTTATATACACATGCTCCTATAGGTTGCTGAGGCTGTCTCTGGTGAAGGTGCTAGCATAGTCGAGCGATGGTTTGTTGGATGCAATGCTACTCATGTAGTATGCGAAGGACCTTCTGTGCAAAAATATCTGGGACATTCGAGTAATATTGTCACAGTAAGTGGCCCATGCTATTTCTTTTGTTGCTTATTTGTTTTTAAGCGGGCTATGGTACAAAAATCATGTGTGTGTTTTCGTTTCGTTTTGTTGATGTTTTTGTTTTTTCTTATCAGCCTTTATGGGTTCTGAAGTCTGCCAAAGAAAAATCTTTACAAAGACTTGTCCATTTATCGGCCGATTTGGCTAGGTACACTGGAGCAATGCTCGATAATCTCCAGCATGGTGTTTCCAAGGATGTATGTGTCTTTTCCAATCTTTATACTTTGCTCATTTTCCCTCTCGGTTTCTGATATGCGGTACACATACAATCAGTTGATCGCTCTAAATTTATTGAGCAGTCAGTAACAGTGAAAAAGTGTTTTAACCAAGGTTCTGAGAACCGGACCAGTCATCAAACCGGTGAAGCTACAGGTCGAACTGGTGGTTATTAATTTATATATTTAAATATTATACAATATAAAGTAATAAATTAATATTAAATCATTAAAAATCAATAATTATTATTTTTTAAATTAATATAAATGACTAAATTAATTGACACAATATTTGATACTTGTGTGAAATATTTCAATGTGTTTTTATTTATGTTAAAAATATTATAGATTACATTAAAAAAGATAATATATATTCAAAAAAGCTTGACCGTTTCAAACCAGTTCTTTGCACCGGTTTTCACCATTTCTAACCGGTTCCCAGTCCGAACCGGCTCTCCGAACTATGGTTTAAACTTTATTTAATCATGGATGATATTGAAGCCGTTGAAACGTTTCTTACTTTTCCTTTGTCTTTTTAATACTCGTTCAATTTTGTAACTGTGTTCTTTATTCTGAATATTTTCAGGAAGTTAACGGGGTAATTAGTTCTGGAGATGTACTTAGTTCTGTAATAAAAGTCAGTCATGGAGAAAGACAAACGAGGGTTAACCTAGCGAAGGATGGTGTCAGAAAGCGCCGTAACCGCCGAATGCAGGTGAATTTTGCCTCTAGAAATATATAATTGATTTTGTTTTTTTTTCTTGGACACTAAAAATCTGTCTTTTCATGTTATGTTGGAAATTCTTGAATGATGTTGAGTTTTTCTTTTTTTGGTATGGTCGATCTGACATTGCATTTTGATAGACTAATGGTTAAAATTCATTGCATTATGATCGCAGACATGTCACACTCCGATTCGTCCAATAACCCCTGGCAGCCTTTTGGATTCGATTTGCTGGTCGATATCCGATCCGATCTCGACCGCTTCTATTTATACCGAGTCTTCAAGTGTCGAGAATGCCACTGAAGACCGCACATCCATGTTCTTTGATGGAAAGGAATCCGAGACTTCGTTCGTGAACTTATCTCGACCACTTACAGAAAGGTTAGCCTTTTTTCACCATTTCCAATAATTATGGTTTTGGTTAATAAAAATAACAATAGTAATAAATTGTTAATAAAAACTGATCCAATAGCTTTTACTTAAATGCATGACATCGATTTCAGCGAGAAGTCCGAGTTAATATTCAAAGGCAATTTCCTCACAATTATGTTCCCAGTCGACCGGTTTTCGGAGATGGGCCCGTGTTCGAGGACATTCTTTAGCAATAAAGGCTTTACATGTTTGCAGGTGTTGGATTATATCTATGCATTTTATCAGGTATTTTGATTTTAAGGTTTCGGCACATTCTCTTTATCAGGGCCCTGGCTATATGTTTTGGTAGAGACGCCACGATGCAACAATCTTACTAAATTACCCTTTATTTATTTATTTATTTTTTAATCTATCATAATCAGGAGAACATGTCAGCTGAGGAAATAGAAATTGCTATACACACGGACTCGAGGCATGCTGACCGGCTACGATCTGCTTACTCCAGAAAGGGGTCGGCAGAGATTGGCCGTGTGGAGTTCAAGCGGATAGACTTTCTTGGTAGTCGAAAGAGTTTCGAGATGTTGAAACGTGTATCGGGTGATAATAATAGTAACCTCTACGAGTTGTTGATAAGAGCATGAGTTCCTTATATCAATCATATGCACATTCCTTATATCAAGCTATTGTTTTATATCATCACGTTGTAGAGAGTCAACAACTTTTCACATTATTATTAAATGTATAGTAGGAAATTTAGGAGTTGGGTTTTGATTATTTGTGTGGATTTGAAGATTTTGGCTTATAAGCATTTTTCAGTTTTTTTTTCTCCCTCCGAATATTCTTGTATTTATGAAGGGGAGATAAAGGATTCTTCAATTGGAAAAGAGTTTGTTGGTTTAATATTTTGTTTTCTTCAACTGTTAGTTACAGTGGCAGGTCATATTCTGAATAGTTTGTGGAGAGGGGCTAATTAGAAAATCACATTGAAGTATAACTATTGAGAGATCTATTATTATAAGCAATAAATACCATAACGAACGAACATATTTTTTTCAAAAAGCTAATAAGTAAGCAAACACTTGGATTAGGCCAGATTAACGGGTCATGACCCGTTAGGCCATCTGACCTGTATTGGTTTTTTTTACTGTGATGTATTTGTTTTTGTACCGTAAAGTATTAGTTTTTCATAAATCTCTGACATGTGGTATGATTTATTGGTTTTTGTACCATGATACTTTTTACTATGATGTATTGGTTTTTATTATAATGTATTGGTTTTTGCATTATAATGTATTAATATGAAATTTTGGCCTAACGGATGATTCGTTAGTACGGCCTAACAAGAGTGTTGCCCCTAATAAGTAGGGAGTGGATGGAGAAATTTTAGATGAGATCATAAATATTTCCGGAAATGGGAAGGGAGATATTTCAGTTAGTCGATGGCCCCGCTGGCTGGACCGCCCTCACATTTGAACTATGTTTCAATACATTTTATTTATATTTTATGATATATTAATTATTTTTTGTGATACTTTAATTACATATAGAAAAAGAATAAAGAAATAATTGTGAAAAAATAAAAATATATAATCATATGATACTCTAACCATTTGCATCGAAATAGGCCAACTTATAATTGATTAGTGTGATGAAGTTTTATAATGTTTTGCAAAAAACTATGATACATTTGTTCACCCACTCTGGTCATTGACACACCACTATTTTAAGTTAGTCAGTGAATGTCTCGGTTATGAATCAAGAAACGAACCCCATTAACTACACGTCTAACGTATGATTAGGCAAACTTGTCATATACATATACAGTTGTCACATACGTGTTCGTTTGTCTATTCCTGCTTCGTATCGTACTATTGTTGGTAATTTGGTGTATTTCACTATCACTAGACTAGATATTGCTTATGCTGTACACACTGTCAGTCAATTTGTTACTTCTCCTATTTCGGTTCATTGGGCAGCTGATCTACGTATTCTTCGTTATCTTAGATGCACTCAATTTCAGAGTTTATTGTTTCCTTCCTCTTCATCCTAGAAATTACGTGCGTACTCAGATGTTGATTAGGCCGGTGACTCTACTGATCATAAGTCAACTATTGGGTTTTGTATTTTTAGGAGATTCTATATCTCTTGAAAAGTAAGAAGTAGCTTGTTGTCTCCCGCTAATCTACAGAAGCTGAATATCGTGCTATGACTTCCACTTCTGCAAAATCGTCAGGCTGAGCTGGCTACTTGGTGATATGGACGTTACACTCTCAGATCCCACTCCCATGTAATTTGAGTGTCATTCAAATTGCACGTAACTCTGTCTTCTATGAGCGCACCAAACATATTGAGATTAATTATCATATCACTCGACATCACTTTATGCTTATCACGATTACTTGCCGATTGTATCTTCGGCCATGCAAATTGCTGATTTGTTTACCAAATTACATTCATCTCCACTGTAGAATTTGAAGGTCTATGATTTTAAAAATAAGTCTCAGATTTACGATGTTGTTATCAATGTTTAACAACTCTGGTTAACAACATCGACAAGAGTAAAATAATAATATGCAGCGGAAAATAAATTTAAGAAAACGGTTTAAACAAATTCAGTTCACAAGTAAAAGTACTTGTGAACTTGGGTGTACAAACCCGAAAACTATATTACTTCCTTGTTTTTCGATCAATACATAAATATTAAGTAATATATGAAAACTAAGGTATCAAAACACATGATACTAAATACTTATCGCCTAGGTTGAACAAGCTCTTCTCCGTTGGTCACGCAACTTTGAATCACTTGTCGATCTCGATTAATGGCTTCAAGTAGTCTTCGTGTTCTTCAGTTCTTGCCGTGCGTCTTACGTCTTGCTTTGACCTTCTCTCCAAAATCCCGTGCGTAAAAAGATCGATGTCAAGCTTTAGGAATCCCCTTYTCTTAAATAGACAAACCTAGAATCCTAAACTTGGTAAATACCTAAAACAAATCCTAAACACAATTTAGGAATAATTAAAGTCTTGTACACATACTAGGAAACACAATATACTCCTAAATCTAGTTTCCTAACTTATTTTGTGCCCAAGAAAGGCAAATAACAAAATAGGAATTATTGCCAAGAATAAATTCCTCAACAATCTCCCCCTTTTACCTTTCTGGACAAAACACTACGACACAAACACAAATGAAAATAAAAATACTAACTCTCCCTAAGTTAGAAAACTCCCCCTAAACAAAACACCCAATGTTGTTAAAAATCAAACCAACATTACATACCAATATTGTTCAAAATAATACTTAAAAAAAAGAAGAACCCTCTTTGAACGACGAGGGGATGTCGAAGTTCCTTCACCCCTTTCCTTCCTCTTCCTCTTCTGCATTCGCATCATTCTCCTCAAATCCTTATCGCGAGCGCGAGTTCGCTTCCTTCACTTTTCCTGAGCAAGACTGGCCAAGGTTTCGGCAGCAACGACATCTTCTCCATCAGCTTCAGCAGCATCATCTCCAGCAACATCACCTGCAGCAGCAGCATCAACAGCATCTTCAGCAGCGTCATCATCTTCTCCCCCTTTTTGACCAGAAAGCGAAAGGGCCTTCAAGAGAGAGCTCCGAAGAGCCTTCAACTGAGTCATCTACAAATCAATGGAAGCAACATGGGCACGAAGGACCTGCGCAGAAATGTGAACCATGTTGGGATCGCCTTTCCCAACATTACGAGCAACATCAACTTGAAGCGGCGCTTGCCATGGCAAATCAATGACTCTGGCACCAGCAACATGTTGACCTCTCAAAGCAAACCAATCAGCCTCACCCGTGAGCACATCATCAGAACGAAGCTGCAACCCTTGGTTCTTGAGCAAGCTGAAAGTCAAAGATGGAAAACACAACGAGGCCGCAGACTTCGTGGTGGAAAACTTAGCAATAGTGTCAAAAATATGCTATCCAAAACTAAACAGAATTCCCCTCCCAAGCCTAAATAAAAACTGGGCCTGAGGCCATGTAACACACGTCGTGTTCTTGGAGGGGACCCAATTGCAAATAGCCACCTTGTGCAAGATAGAGTAGAGAGAGGAGAGCCTAGTGCTCGGCAACTGTTCAAACCAAGAATGCACCATACCACCCGACAAAAAAGAAATAACTTCATCCATTTAATCCACAGTAGAATCACCCCGATATGGCTCAGTTCCAAACAATTCATCAATTAAATCAGGGGTGAAACTAAACACTTGACCACGCACAAACTCCTTGACATAGTTCACAGAGTTTGAATCGACAATAGACGGTAACAAATTTGCATAAGACTCAACCACAATATCCCGGACAAACGATATGGCAGTGGAGACTGTGGAATACATACCTTTGTGCTGGAAGTAAGCAATCAAATTGTGCCTCTCAACAACTCAACAAGGACCCGGCGCTCTGTAATCATGTGGCAGATCCGGTACTCATCCAACAAATCAGCAGCTTCAGCAGTCAGAAAAATCTCCGAAAAAGGATACATATCCTCAAGTTCAAGGATCGGAGTAGGAGTGTCTGTGGAGGACTAGGAATGTGCACATGCATCGGAAGTGGATGGCGTGAGAGCATGAGAATCAAGGGGAACAGAGGCAGTACGGGAGGACGACAGAGTCGGAGAAGGATGTGATGTTGGTAAGGGGGTATCAACATGAATACCAACATCATCCTTCAGAGCAGCTTTCTTTTTCTTCTTATCCTTCTTGCATGCTTCAAGAATACCACGCAGAGGTATATCAAGGGAGGAACCAGGGGAATGTTCAAACAAACCTGTGTCAAACTCAGGTTGATCATCATGAACTGGAGACGAAGGGGGAACATCAGCAGGCGGTTTGGCGGAGCTGGTGACTTCGCCGGTGATAAAGTCCAGAATAGTGTAGGGAGGTGAAGAATACTCTGTCGCAGTAGAAGCAGGGGAAATTCTGACTTTTGGCCGACCTGATCTCCTATCGGCCTTGCTCACAAGTTGTTTTCGGCGCGTAAACTTCTTCGCCGGCAGACTCGGGGCAGATGAGAGCGGCGGCTCGAACCCTTCAACCGGAGTAGCAGGAACAAAATATTCATCATTAGGATCTGACATCACAGTAAAATCCTCCTGGAGGTTCATATGCTCAATAGGCACATGGCGACACGGTCCAGCCTTTCTTTTAGGAATGGCAGGCGGAACAACGCCGGGAGGAATATTGCACAGACGCCTGGACCTTTTCAAAGTAGTATTCCCCACTCGCCCAAAAGTCTCAGCAACAAATGCCAAGTTGGGGGATTATCAACATCAATTTCGTTCCTAGGCTGTCCTGGGAACACTTGCAAACAAGAATGGCGTCAATCAGCGGCGAAATTAGAACATCAGTGCTGGAATCTTTTGCCGGCGAGGGTGGTGGCGATGTTGATAGCGGTGGTGGGATGGAAGAGGTACCACAACCGATTTCGTCGCGAATATCCAGGCCACCAACTCGCAGATAGGGTGCAGGGACCTGTTCGCCGGTGTGGCAGAGTTCTGCCGGTAATTCTGGGACAGACGAAGGTGACGGCGGGTTTGACATCCTGCAGATTCTCAAAAAGCACACGAGGAAAAACTAGAAAATCGAGAGAATTGGAGAAAGATAAGGAAGTGTGTGAGTTCAATTCGCAGAGGGTTTGAGTTGTGAGCAAACGGTAAAAAAAAATCAGGTTTTTATGCCCAGAAAGTGACTGTTGCATAAGGAGAGAGAAAGGAAAAATAAAAGGAAAAATCCCTAATTTCCACTACTTGCGGATTTTAGGTTTTAAAACACGATTTTCTATTTCCATTTAAAAAGTGCCACTCCCCCTTAGATTAGTCTACGTGATCACATAACAAGCCCATTATCTCCTTTTTTTTAAAAAAAATTGCACAACCCATTTTACAAAATCGGCCGAAAATACAAAGTTGAAATTTATGAACCATCAGCCCAGTAGAACCAATCTTGTGCAATGTTAATTTTCACTCACCAAATTCACCTCGTCATTACCTGTCCAGCCATCCGATTTTAACTCCACTAAAACACTTAGTTAGCTCAACTCAAAACAAAATTAAGAGATTTCAAGAAACACAAGAACACAAGTAACACACGCACAACAAGATGGCATCTTCACAAAGTATGAATGTCCTATGGGATGCCTAAAAAATATGACCTAAAAGAATATACAAAAACATATTAAGATTTCAGTGACTTGATCTAATGTTGCTTTTTATTATTGACAACATTATAAACCAACATTGCCTTAGGTGAAGTCAATGGAAACTTACCCCTTAACCCAAGTTAATGACTACGTCAAGATCTCTCAAGAAGGTGATATTTAAAGATTGGATCATTTTGTATCCAGATTTTCTTCATCCTTGAAGGGATTTGAATCTTTTAATCTTCAGCAATTGCTGTTAAAAACCTCTTGTTTTTGGACCTGGGAGAAAACCAGTTTCTGCGGGTGTTTTGCTTGTAATTTTTGTGTTTTTTCTTCGTGTTTTTAGATTAGATTTCTATATTGATTTTAGTAGTCTTGAGTCGTTTTTCGTTAGGGTTTTAGGTCGTTTTTCTTGTTTTTCTTGTTTTTCATGTTTCTTTTGATTTTATATTTAACTTGGTTAAATGGGTTCAATTAATTGGTGTTTGGCGTAATTCTTGGGTTTTTATGTTTAAAATTCCTAATTTTAAAGGTGGAGAAATTGAGGGCCAATATACAAGCTAAGACGAGCCAAGACATGCCAACTCAAGCCAAAAACTAGCTCCAAAAACGCCAAAACAATCCGGAATGGTTGTCAAGGCGCGCCACGTCGCACCAAGGCAAGCCTGACCATGCCAGTACAAGCCTGGACGTGCCAGGACTCGCCAAACGAACCTTGGCGCAAGTTGGCCTGAGCCAAGGCACGCCTGCGCGCAGCTGCCGAGTCCCGCTTGCAAGCCTGCCGCATCCTGCCGAGACCGTGCACAGCCAGCGCGCGCCAACGCGCGCCAGCGCTCGGAATCTGCCGAAGCCTGCCGAGTCCCGCCGCCCGCATGCCCGTGCGCAGCCAGCGCGTGCCAACCTACGTCAGCACATGCCAGCGCCACGCGAGGCGCCCGAAGCCTGCCGAGACCTGTCGGCCACGCCCCGCCATGCGACGCCCAGGCTCGGCCATTGCCAAGCCACCTCGAGCCGAATCGAGCCAAATCAAGCCCAGGGTCGAGCCAAGTGGCTAGGAAGGTCAACACGGGTCAATTTTGGTCAAACCCGGGAATTTAAAGCCTTTTTGGCTAATTTGGCCCAATTAAACCCAATTAACTTGTATAAATAGAACCTTTCTTTCATTTTGTAAAGGACCTCTCATTTTCTCCCAACCCAAGCATGGGTTTGGGGATTAAAAAAATCCTCTCTCTAGTTTTTTAAGATCTAATTTCTCTCTCTTACGGTTTTAGATTCAATTTCAAGTTTTGATGTAATTTCTTTTCTAGATTTAGATTTACTTTCATGCTTGGCCTTGGGTTTGTAAGCCTAAGAAGAATCCAAATACTCCTTTGGATTGTTACTTTTGATGCAATTACATTCAAGTTTGCTACTCTTTCCTTTAATTCAAGTAAGTTTCCTTTCAATTTCATGTTTTATGCTTTATTTCCATGCTTTGTTCTTCATTTCCATGCTTGTTCTTCATTTTATGCTTTTTGTCTTAGCACCTTGAATTCATGATGAAACTTATGATTTGGCTATGGATTTTAGATGAGTGACACATCTTATAATAGTAGATCGGGGTCTTGGATCGTCTTGATTATGAGATTTTGCTATGCTTTATTTGCAATTTTATTTTCATGCATAGTTTTAGCTTAAATCCTAGATCTACTCTTTATTGCTTGTTATTTTCCTTAAAGTTTTGAACTTTCATGTCAACTTTTATTGCTCTTTACATTCATGCTTTCAATTTTCGTCAATTTGCATTATTTTAGGATTTTATGCATAGTTGTACCTTGTGCATGCATGCTTGTACTTGGTGAAAACATTGTTTTTTTACATGTTTTCATTAATTGCTTTCATTTTCATGTTAAGGTATCCGACGAGGTATCCGACCAATTGCTATTTCGATTCCTAGTTTAATTTAGTTAGGTTAATTGCTTTATTTTCATTTTCCTTTTATTTTCCAAGCTTGAAACACATTGAATACTTCAATTGAATCGATTTCCGATAATACCAAGCCATGAACCCGTTGAATTTATTCAACACCACGAAAACTCTTCTAACAAAATGGCGCCGTTGCGACACGGCTTGGTTAAGGCTTTTGACTTGGTTGTAGTTTCATTGTGTTTTTAGCTTTCTTTTGTTTTTGACTTTTTTTGTTTACTATGCAAGGTGCTTGTAACTATGGTGGATACATTTCCAAAATGGGAGGGCATGGTGCAAACCATGTTGGGAATGGGATGTATAATGGATTTGGCAACGTGGGAGGGCATGGTGCAAACCACGTTGCCAATGGTGGATATGGATATGGGCAACCCAGCATGGGAGGGCATGGTGCAAACCATGTCGGGTTTGATTGTTTCTCGGGCGTGAATGGTTCCTTGGGTGGTTATGGAGCTCCAAATTCCTTTCCGAACGTGCAAGCTCCATATTCCTATCCAAATGTGCAAGCCCTGACTTCCGGCTCGTATGACTATGGTGCTCCACCAAATCATCCGAATATGCCGAGCCCGAATCCCGACCCATATGGAGCCCCACCTGGGTATAATTTCACTCCTACGCCGAATATGACTCCTAGTGGCCATGTGAATAGTGGATATCCAAGTCCCGGCCCGTATGGCAATTCTCGTCCTCTCGACAATTATGACTACTTTGGAGGTTTGATCTCCGATGCTCCCCCCGTTCACACTATGGGAGATTTTAACCGACCTTTTGTGGGATGTGGATGGTGTGGAACGGGTGATCATACTACCAATTCTTGCCCTTTAAATTCCTCGTTGGAGGAAACCGGCTCGTTTGGTGTTCCCCGACTTCCCCCTTTAACCGTTAAAGATCTTGAGGATTGTGAGTCATTTGGCGGTCCGAGCTCCAATGTGAAAAGTGGCCCCCCCATCCATACTATGAGGGATGTTAACCAACCTTTTTTGGGATGTGGATGGTGTGGATCGCGTGGTCATGTTACCGAATCTTGCCTTTTTGAGGATGTGTATGAAGACCATGGATATCCGGGGTGACCCGATTGTGCTCCACCATTGTTTGCTCCGCCGACGACTTCTACTCCTCTTGTTACTCCTCACGAGGGCCCGTATCATCGTGATACCCCGATGATTGCTCCTACTCCACGACAATTCTCAAGTCCGCCTTCACATACATTTCCGGCCGCGTTCTTCGATAAGTGTGGGGTGGTTGAGGATACGGTCATCTCTCCATCGGAGGAGGAATTATTTTCGATTCTGAGTATTTTTACTCCTCTTGACCCCTTACCTTTTACTTCAAAGAAATCTTGTGAAGAGTGTTTGTATATGGACTTCATCAAGGCCACGGCCGAACGAATTTGTTTGGAGAGGAGCAATGAGGAGGTGGTTGGCCCGAATGTTGATATTGGAGGATGTTTTGAGGATGATGAGCCCCTTATTCTTAACAATGAGTTCGTTGTGCCTCTTTGTGCCCCCGGTTTATGTGTAGACGATTGTCAATATGTCGTTGAGGGCAACGATGACTTTTTAGATGGGGAGGTGGGGGTTATTGATGATAAGATTAAAAAAATTGATGATTATATTGAGGAGGAAGATATGATCAAGCTAATTATTATCTTGGAAAACTCGAACCAATTTGAAGAAGAGAGGTTCGTTGACGTGCTTAAAATTCTTAGGGGAGATATTGATTGGAGACCCGGAGTGATTGAGAGAGCTAGCCCTTTGAATCTGATTCTTGATGAAGTGGTGAGAACCGGGGTTTGGAGGTTGTTATTGGAGGGTTTGATGTTCGTTATTTCTAAAAGCGAATGGGTGAAGCCCATCGACTTGATGCCAAAGATGTTCGGCATGTTTGTTTTTGAGGAGAAAGGAGGAGAGTTATTGGCCACGAGGGCTAAAACTAGATGGAGGATGTTGATCGAATTTGAAAAGTTAAATGTGGCTACCAAGAACGATCATTTCCCTCCCGCGTTGCTCGACCACATGTTGGAAAATATGGCCGATCATTAATCCTTTTGTTTTTGGGATGAATTGTTGGGTCACTTCAAAACAACAATTCCACCCGAGGATCTACCCACGACGACGCCTACTCGCCCGATTAGAACACTAGCCGCTCAATATTTCTATTGGATCTTAGATGAAGTGTCGGGCCACTTCAAGACCACAATTCCTCCTGACAAGGAGGAGATTGTGTTGGTGGACCCTCCCATTATATTCCCACCTTCCTCAATGCAATTTCCGTAAAAATGCAAGCAAGCCGATAAATCACGCAAGGCTACTCACTAGTTTGCACCGAATTTGGGAGCAAAACCAAAAGAGATTTTAGAGCTTTGCAATCTTTTCACGAGAAAATGTTGATTATATATATATATATATATATATATATATATATATATATATATATATATATATATATATATATATATATATATATATATATATATAAGCGGTTTTTTGGACGAAGCACAAAAATTCAACCCATCACACAAGAGGCCATAAACATGCAAAAACCCGACAAGTAAACTATTCAAACTTCCAAGCATGTGGAGTTGACAAAAAAATCGACTCAACCATTTAAAAGCGCAAATAGTAAGCGTCACTTCGCCAAGAATGCGTCACTTCGCCAAGGCTCGAGTTAAGAACAACAAAACATGCTTTTCGACACCTGGACCCTAACCACCTACCCACCCCACACTTAAACCATGCGATACCCTCATTTCAATGAAAACCAAGTAAAAGGAGGGGGAAATAGAAACTTCCTTAACCGAGCGAGTTTTGAGTCGAGCTCGGTGGGGTCCACCTAGGCATCTAAGCAATCCAAGCAAAAATCAAGCATGGTAGTATCTCCCGGCTTCATGAACGCTACTAACTTATCAAATCGCCCAAGGTTGAAGTCAAAAAACCAAACCTAGAAAAGAAAATCACACGAAATTAAAAACTCAATATGTACACGAATCACAACAAAATATATTTTTTTATTTTTCAATTTTTCAAATGTTTTTGGATTTTTGAATTTATGAATGTTTTTGGATTTTTCAA
>BMAC01000304.1:1418342-1434318 GCA_014905375.1 Phtheirospermum japonicum | reverse complement strand
AGGTTTGACTTTGCTCGTACATGATTGAATTCGAAAATGACCTCGAGGCACATATATCACCCTTTTTTCGGCCTATATCCATATATTTAAGCTACTTTAAAATTCCCAAATGAGCCCCCTTGAGCCTTTATCCCGTTTCTTGTTAGCCGAGCTCAACTTTAGCTCTTGTATCCTCATGAATTGTGAGGTGAGAGAGTTTATTGTTAGTTGACGAGAAATGTGTGGGAAATCAATTGAGGGTTTCGGTTTTTGAAGTTCTTATAAAAAAAATAGAATAATACTCCAACACAAATCACGAAAAGTGATAAAGCGTGCGTTCATGTATAAAGCCTAATTCAAAAAGGGCTAATTCTAGTAAAAAGAAGCAAATTCCAAAGAGCTTCTACATGTTGAGAAATAAAAGTCGGGAAAGTAAGTGAACGAAAGGGTTTCAATTGAAGGTTTGGTGAATTGGGAAAGGTGAAGCGATCATAAGCTTCGGGTTTTAGAAACTAGGATTTTGTGTGTTATTGATCACGTTTGATCGTGTGTTAGCCACTATATCCAAATATGTCATACCTTACCAAAGAGCCAACATTACAACCCATAATAAAGACCTCTTTTGATTCTTGTTTGGTCATGTACTACGAGCAATTTTGAGCGTTCGATTTGTGAAATCTTGACGAGTGCATGCATTGTCCGATTTGAGCGTATACACGTCCTATCTACTAAACACTTGAGCGAATTGAGCTAATGCCCTCAAATTTCTATTTGTGAGGAAGTCATCGATTTGGTTTGCATTTGAGAAGGAGTAATACGAGCAATGCTTGACGATAGCGAGTCTATGTTGATAATCCCATCATATTAATAAGAATAAGAACAAGTATTTTTCTTTTTACACTATGTTCATTGCGTGTGCACTCTCGATTCTTTTCGTTGTTCGAGGACGAACAAACCGATAAGTGTGGGGTAGTTGTTTTGCTTGTAATTGTTGTGTTTTTCTTCGTGTTTTTAGATAGATTTTTATATTATTTTTAGTAGTCTTGAGTCGTTTTTCATTAGGTTTTTAGGTCGTTTTTCTTGTTTTATTGTTTTTCGTTTTTATTTTGAGTTTATATTTAATTTGGTTAAATGGGTTCAATTAATTGGTGTTTGGCATAATTCTTGGTTTTTTATGTTTAAAATTCCTAATTTTAAAGGTGGAGAAATTGAGGTCCAAAATATAAGCCAAGACGAGCCAAGACATGCCAACTCAAGCCAAAAACTAGCTCCAAAAACGTCAAAACATTCTGGAATGGTTGTCAAGGCGCGCCACGTCGCGCCAAGGCAAGCCTGACCATGCCAGTACAAGCCTGGACGTGCCAGGACTCGCCAAACGAACCTTGGCGCAAGTTGGCCCGAGCCAAGGCGCGCCTGCGCGCAGCTGGCGAGCGCTGCCGAGTCCCGCCCGCATGCCCGCGCGCAGCCAGCGCGTGCCAACCGACGCCAGCACATGCCAGCGCACGCCAGCGCCCGAAGCCTGTCGAGACCTGTCGGCCACGCCCGGCCATGCGCGCCCAGGCTCGGCCATTGCCGAGCCACCTCGAGCCGAATCGAGCCAAATCAAGCCCAGGGTCGAGCCAAGTGGTTAGGAAGGTCAACACGGGTCAATTTTGGTCAAACCCGGGAATTTAAAGCCTTTTTGGCTAATTTGGCCCAATTAAACCCAATTAACTTGTATAAATAGAACCTTTCTTTCATTTTGTAAGGGACCTCTCATTTTCTCCCAACCCAAGCATGGTTTGGAGATTAAAAAAAATCCTCTCTCTAGTTTTTAAGATCTAATTTCTCTCTCTTAGGTTTTAGATTCAATTTCAAGCTTTGATGTAATTTCTTTTCTAGATTTAGATTTACTTTCATGCTTGGCCTTGGGTTTGTAAGCCTAAGAAGAATTCCAAATACTCCTTTGGATTGTTACTTTTGATTCAATTATATTCAATCTTGCTACTCTTTCCTTTAATTCAAGTAAGTTTCCTTTCAATTTCATGTTTTATGCTTTATTTCCATGCTTTGTTCTTCATTTCCATGCTTGTTCTTCATTTTATGCTTTTTGTCTTAGCACCTTGAATTCATGATGAAACTTATGATTTGGCTATGGATTTTAGATGAGTGACACATTTAMATAGTAGATCGGGTCTTGGATCGTCTTGATTWTGAGATTTTGCTATGCTTTATTTGCAATTTTATTTTCATGCATAGTTTTAGCTTAAATCCTAGATCTACTCTTTATTYCTTGTTATTTTCCTTAAAGTTTTGAACTTTCATGTCAAKTTTTATTGCTCTTTACATTCATGCTTTCAATTTTCGTCAATTTGCATTATTTAGGATTTTATGCATAGTTGTACCTTGTGCATGCATGCTTGTACTTGGTGAAACAATGCTTGTTTTTACTTGTTTTCATTAATTGCTTGCATTCTCATGTTAAGGTGTCCGACGAGGTATACTACCAACTTTCTATTTCGATTCCTAGTTTAATTTAGTTAGGTTAATTGCTTTATTTTCATTTTCCTTTTATTTTCCAAGCTTGAAACACATTGAATACTTCAATTGAATCGATTTCAATAATACCAAGCCATGAACCCGTTGAATTTATTCAACACCACGAAAACTCTTCTAACAGTGGGCAAATCCCACAATCTCCTAATTGAAGAGATTGGTTCTTTTTGCCATCATTTTTATTGCAACACAGAACCTTATTGCATTTTCAATCAAACTCAATGCATTAGGATTATGTATGAAAAGAAAGATAAAAATACATGCAAATGTATACAGATGTTGTGACTGATGTTGATAATGGGTGTCACAACATCACAAACCAACATTGGTTCAGACAATGCACATACCGAGATCTCTTCTCAAACGAGAGAAGGTTCCGAAATCTAATGCCTTAGTGAAGATGTCAGCAAGCTGATTATCTGTTCCAATATGCTCAAGGCTAACAATCTTCCTCTCAACTAGGTTTCGAATAAAGTGGTACCTTATGTCAATATGTTTGATTTGAGAATGCTGGACTGGATTTTTGGAGATGTCAATGGCACTGGAATTGTCACACAGCACAGTCAAGGTACTACTGTGCAGACCGTAGTCCTCCATCATCTGGTTCATCCACAGTAATTGTGTACACGCACTTCCAGCTGTAATATTCTCGGCTTCAGATGTAGAAAGAGAAATACAATTTTGCTTCTTGCTGTACCAAAAGATTAAATTGTTACCCAGAAAAAAACACTCCCCAGTAGTACTCTTTCTATCTACCACATCTCCAGCCCAATCTGAATTAGTGTACCCTACAAGTTCAGTACCCATATCTTTTGTGTACCACACACCTAGTTCAGTTGTACCAGCAATATACCTAATTATTCTTTTAACTGCTTTTAAGTGTGACTCTTTTGGATTAGACTGATATCTAGCACATAAGCACACACTATACATAATATCTGGTCTACTTACTGTCAAATGCAACAAACTTCCTATCATACTTTTATACATGATGTTATCAACACCCTTACCAACATCGTCTCTCGACAGCTTCACAGTTTTCCTCAGCGACATTTTCTTGTGAGTTTCACTTTCTAAACCAAACTTTTTAACTAAGTTCTTAGAATATTTAGCCTGGAAAAGGAAAATAGCGTCATCAAGCTGTTTGATTTGTAAACCAAGAAAGTATGAGAGGTTACCTTCCATGCTCATCTCGAATGTATCAGACATCCGAGTAATAAACTCCTTGACCATCTGCTCGTTAGTAGATCCAAAAATAATATCATCCACATAAATTTGTACGATTAAGATGTGCTTATTGGATTTAAGAAGGAATAAAGTTTTATCAACTTCCCCTCGTCTAAAGTTCAAATAAAGCAAATGTTGAGTTAGCCTTTCATACCAAGCTCTTGGAGCTTGTTTTAAACCATAAAGAGCCTTTTTCAGTTTTAAAACAAAATTTGGTTTTTGAGAATCCACAAATCCTTTAGGCTGCTCAACATACACTTCTTCACTCAAGACTCCATTTAAAAAAGCACTCTTAATGTCCATTTGATGCAATTAAATCTTCATATAACAAGCAACAGAAAGCAAAAGCCTTACCGACTCAATGCGGGCAACTGGGGAAAAAGTTTCATCAAAATCGATTCCTTCAATTTGCGTATACCCTTGTGCAACAAGTCGAGCTTTATTCCTCATAATGTTGCCAGCCTCATCAGTCTTGTTCTTTAATATCCACTTTGTTCCCGTCACGTGGGAATTTTCTGATCATGGCACTAAATCCCAAACGTGATTTTTGGCGAACTGATCCATCTCTTCTTGCATTGCCAGAATCCAAAACTCATCCTTGAGTGCATCCTCCACTCGCTTGGGCTCTATTTTATAAAGATACAAAGACTCACGAATCTTAGAACAATTAGTAGACAGACATACGTACCTGACCATCTCCTTGAAATTAATCTATCTTCGTCTTGTACTCCTTTCGTCTAAATCACCGATAATTTGGCCCATAGGGTGGTTTTTCTGGATTCTGGATGGAATATCCCTTTGATAAAGATCAATGGGATCAGCTGGATCTTCTTCTTCTAAATCAGATCAGATTCTACGACTTGGCTCGATGTTGGTTCTGATGTTGGTATCCCAGTAACAACATTGTTATCAACATCACTCAATTCTCTGGGTTCAGCACCTGCATTTTTGTTCTCAATACCTGCACTATCAACTGAAGGAGAAGTGACATTTTCTTGAGGATTTTGATCATAAACCAGATCATTATCCTCGGTAGGATTGACTGCACTTGTTAGATCGTCGAACTTGACATTAACTGACTCAAACATGCTTCTAGTTCTCAGGTTAAATAACCTATATGCATGACTGTTTTGGGAATAACCCATGAAAATGCACTTATCACTTTTTGAGTCTAGTTTAGCTAGATAATTTCTGTCATTGAAAACATAACAAATACATCCAAACACATGAAAATAGCTCAACTTAGGTTTCTTTCCCATCAACAACTCATAGAGAGTAGCACATGAATCTGGTCTAAAATAAGCCCTATTTGTAATATGACATGCAGTGTTCATTGCTTCAGCCCAAAAATGTTTTGCAATGCCATTAGAAATAAGCATAGTTGTAGTCATCTCAGCAAGAGTTCTATTCTTACGTTCGGCTATGCCATTTTGTTATGGAGTAATAGGTGAAGAGAATTCATGACTTATGCCCTCAGACGTGCAGTATTTATAAAAAGAGGCATTTTCAAACTCTTTTCTGTGATCAGTTCTAATCCTACCAATTTTCACATTAAACCTTACACACAGCTTCTTTGCTAGTTTTTTGAAAGCCTCAAAAGTTTCAGATTTTTCTTTTAAAAATTCTACCCAAGTGAATCAAGAAAAATCATCAACAATCACTAACACATACCTCTTACCACCAAGGCTCTCAACCTCAAGTGGTCCCATGAGATCCATATGTAGAAGTTCAAAGAAAGATGATGTAGTGAGGCTTTGCTGGACTGGATGAGGCACCCTTACTTGCTTTCCTTTCTGGCATGCCTCGCACACTGGAATGATCTTGGTGTTGAGCTTAGGCAGTCCACTCACAGCTTCCTCTTTAGCCAACCTGTCCATAATCTTGTAATTCACATGTCCAAGCTTTTGATGCCACAACTCAGCAACACTTAATTAGGACAGTCAGCAAAAAGCATCACTCTGGATTTGGTAGCAATTATCTGAAGTCCCTTGACTAGTGAGAATACATGTTCCATTCTCCTCATAGACTTCAAACTTCTCACGGTTGAATTTGACACTAAAACCTCCGTCGCACAGTTGACTTATGCTAATCAAATTTGCAGTAAGTCCTTCTACCAGCAGCACATTTTCAAGAGTCACAATGCCTGGAACATGGAGAGTTCCTTGGCCAATAATTTGGCCATTCGCGCCTCCACCGTACTTTACTTTTCCACCTCGAAATCTGACAATGTTGGAAAGCAGCTCCTCTGACCCAGTCATATGCTTGGAGCATCTACTATCGAAATACCAGGTTCCAGGGACATGGGACTTCAGGGAGGTATGGATCATGTTACACTTGACGTTATTCTTCTTGAGCCACACTTGTTTGAACCTAGTGTTGGTATTGATGTTGGTATGACGGAAACCAACAATGGATTTAGCAGCCGCATTAAATCTCTGAAATTGCCTTCTCTCACCTATGATCTTCCAGCAAAAAGGCCGAATGTGTCCGGGCTCGCCACAATGATGGCACACGAACTGTCTCCTCCTCTTCTTATGTCGCTTGGGCGATTTCTGCTCCTGACTTGGCATTTGTGGTGGTTGATTTGGTTTAAATCCTATTCCTTGTTTTGAGGTTTCAGAAAATCTGATCTCCAAGATTTCATCAAGCTTCACCTTGCCTTTGTTCAGATTTGATATGGTTCCTTGGACCTTTGTCAGTTCTATTCTCACCTTTTCTAGCTCAGCATCCTTCTTGGTATGAGATGTTTCCAGACGAACAATTATGTCAAGCTGATCATCCTTTTCTTTGGTCAGTTTTTCTACTTCTTTAACGAGATCCTTGACCTTGAGTACCTGTTTTCCCCAGCTGACAAACAGTTGCTGGTGCTCAATACTCAGCAGCTCGTACTCCTTATGATAATCAGGGGTTTCAACCTTCAAGCATATGATGTTGGTCTCAAGGCTATCAACATGGACATCATCGTCCCAAACAACATGGGTAAATAAGGAGGGAACATGTTCAGTTGACTCGGAATCATTTACATCCTCAGTGAAATCAGTAGCAACCATGCTTTTTTCCTAAGAGTGTTAGGACACTCATTTTTGTAGTGTCCCCAACCTTTACATTCATGACACTGCACTTCACTGAGAGTTCTCGTGGGATTGGATACGTTTGGAATTGAGGAAGTGGACTGAGATCTCGGAAGAGCTTGTCCGGTGAATTTTGGCGTGGACACCTGTGGCCTGGTCTTTTTAGTTGAACCTCCAAGGCTATTCTTCTTCTTCAAGAAACTGTTGAGACATTGGGTAACAAATGACAATTCGTCTTCACAAAGTGTAGTAGATTCCATCTTCTTCAGAATTCCATTGAAATCAAAGTCCTCTTCATCTTCATTATTGTCTGGATTAGTCTCGGAAGAAAAAGAAACACTCTTTTCTTTTGAGTTGGACCCAAGGTGTTCCATCTCATACTGCTTAAGGTTTCCAACTAAGGTGTTGAATTCAATGTTATCAACATTAGATTCTTCTATGGCAGCCACCTTCATATTGTATTTCTTTGTAATAGATCTCACCAATTTTCCTACAAGATGAGAGTTAGTTATTGCCTCACCAAGCTCTCTGCACTCGCTTGTGATTTCTGTCAGTCTCAAGGAATAGTCCACTCACAGCTTTATCTTTGGCCAACTTGTCCATCATCTTGTAATTCACGTGTCTAAGCTTTTGATGCAATAACTCAGCATTACTTAATTGAGACAGTCTGCAAAAAGCATCACTTTGGATTTGGTAGTAATTATCTGAAGTCCTTTGACCAGTGAGAATACATGTTCCGTTCTCCTCATAGACTTCAAACTTCTCACCGTTGAATTTGACACTAAAACCTCCGTCGCACAGTTGACTTATGCTAACCAAACTTGCAGTAAGTCCTTCTACCAGTAGCACATTTTCAAGAGTTACAATGCCGGGAACATGGAGAGTTCCTTGGCCAACAATTTGGCCATTCGCGCCTCCACCATACTTGACTTTTCCACCTCAAAATCTGACAATGTTGGAAAGTAGCTCTTCTGACCCAGTCATATACTTGGAGCATCCACTGTCGAAATACCAGGCTCCAGGGACGTGGGACTTCAGGGAGGTATGGATCATGTTGCACTTGACGTTATTTTTCTTGACCCACACTTGTTTGAATCGGGTGGTATTGATGTTGGTATGACGAAAACAAACATTGGATTTAGCAGCCGCATTAGTTCTCTGAAAATATCTTCTCTCGCCTATGATCTTCCAGCAAAAAGGGCGAATGTGTCCAGGCTCGCCACAATGATGGCACACGAACTGTCTTCTTCTCTTCTTGTGCCTCTTGGGTGATTTCTGCTCTTGACTTGAGGAATGTGACGGCTGAATCGATTTAAATCCAATTCCATGCTTCGATATTTCTGGGAAGCTTATTTCTAAGATTTCATCAAGCTTCGCCTTGCCTTTGTTCGGATTTGATATGGTACCTTGGACCTTTGTCAGCTCGGTTCTCACCTTCTCTAGCTCAGCATCCTTCTTGGTGAGTGATGTTTCCAATCAAACAATTATGTCAGTCTGATCAGCCTTTTCTTTAGTTATTTTCTCTACTTCTTTCACGAGATCCTTGACCTTGAGTACCTTTTCCCCAACTGACAAACAGTTGCTGGTGCTCAACACTCAGCAGCTCGTACTCCTTATGGTAATCAGTAGTTTCAACATTCAAGCACATGATGTGGGTTTCAAGGCTATCAACATGGACATCGTCGTCCCAAAAAACATGGATAAATAAGGATGGAACAGGTTCAGTTGACTCAGAATCATTTACATCCTCAGTGAAATCAGTAGCAACCATGCTTTTCTTCCTAAGAGTGTTAGGACACTCATTTTTGTAATGTCCCCAACCTTTACATTCATGACACTGCACTTCACTGAGAGGTCTCGTGGGATTGGATACGTTTGGAATTGAGGAAGTGGACTGAGATCTCGGAAGAGCTCGTCCAGTGAATTTTGGCGTGGACACCTGTGGCCTGGTCTTTGTAGTTGAACCTCCAAGGCTATTCTTCTTCTTCAAGAAACTGTTGAAACATTGGGTAACAAACAAAAATTCGTCTTCATAAAGCGTAGTAGATTCCATCTTCTTCAGAATTCCATTGAAATCAAAGTCCTCTTCATCTTCATCGTTGTCTGGATTAGTCTCGGAAGAAAAAGCAACACTCTTTTCTTTTGAGTTGGACCCAAGGTGTTCCATCTCATACTGCTTAAGGTTTCCAACTAAGGTGTTGAATTCAATGTTATCAACATTTTTGGATTCTTCTATGGCAACCACCTTCATATTGTATTTCTTTGTAATAGATCTCAGCAATTTTACTACAAGATGAGAGTTAGTTATTGCCTCACCAAGCTCTCTGCACTCGCTTGTGATTTCTGACAGTCTCATGGAATATTCCATGATTGATTCTTTCTCATCCATTCTCATTGCTTCGAACGTGGACATCAGCATTCTTAGCCTTGATTTCCTCACGCTTGCAGTTCCTTCACACAACCTTTGGAGTGCGTCCCAAGCGTCTTTTGCTGAATCACAATTCTTTATGACTCTGTAATAGCTTGCATCAACATAACTGCACAAGGTGTTGATACATTTGGAATTCCAATTCGCAGCATTCATTTCGTCAGCGGTCCAGTCTTCCTCCTTCTTCGGGACAGTGTCGCCTTCTCCATCAGTAACACGTGGCTTTTCCCATCCAACGAGGACGGTTCTCCATGCACGTTCATCAATGCTCTTTAAGTGCCAACGCATCCTCTGCTTCCAGAGAGAATAATTTTCTCCATTGAGAATCGGTGGTCTTGGGTTGCCTTGAGTATCCATAGCACCTAAAAATAAGGATCAGTA
The DNA here is from genome assembly GCA_014905375.1 of Phtheirospermum japonicum. Taxonomy (NCBI): domain Eukaryota; kingdom Viridiplantae; phylum Streptophyta; class Magnoliopsida; order Lamiales; family Orobanchaceae; genus Phtheirospermum; species Phtheirospermum japonicum. The sequence continues at coordinate 1,424,697 of BMAC01000304.1, read as the reverse complement.
CTTAAAAGGTTAAGTAACCCGCTCTAGATGCCAATTGTAGAATTTGAAGGTCTATGATTTTAAAAATAATTCTCATATTTACGATGTTTTTATCAATGTTTAACAACACTGGTTAACAACATCGACCAGAGTAAAATAATAATATGCAGCGGAAAATAAATTTAAGAACACGGTTTAAACAAATTCAGTTCACAAGTAAAAGTACTTGTGAACTTGGGTGTACAAATCCGAAAACTATATTACTTCTTTGTTTTTCGATCAATACAAAAATATTAAGTAATATATGAAAACTAAGGTATCAAAACACATGATACTAAATACTTATCGCCTAGATTGAACAAGCTCTTCTCCGTTGGTCACGCAACTTTGAATCACTTGTCGATCTCGATTAATGGCTTCAAGTAGTCTTCGTGTTCTTCAGTTCTTGCCGTGCGTCTTACGTCTTGCTTTGACCTTCTCTCCAAAATCCCGTGCGTAAAAAGATCGATGTCAAGCTTTAGGAATCCCCTTGTCTTAAATAGACAAACCTAGAATCCTAAACTTGGTAAATACCTAAAACAAATCCTAAACACAATTTAGGAATAATTAAAGTCTTGTACACATACTAGGAAACACAATATACTCCTAAATCTAGTTTCCTAACTTATTTTGTGCCCAAGAAAGGCAAATAACAAAATAGGAATTATTGCCAAGAATAAATTCCTCAACATCCACGTTTTCAGTTCTTGACTAGCAAACTCTCGATGCTACCTTTTGATGCATCACGAGTTTGAGGGGGGATGTTAAATATATAATTAGACCTTTAGGGTAATTTGGTCCTTTAATCTTTTTATTATCTTATATATAAACCTTAGGGATTAGGGTTTTATTATTCACTTTTCAATTTCTCATACATAGAACCCTCGCCTCTCTTTTCTCTTTTCTTATAATTTATTTATGTTAACAATTATGAGTTGTTAATATTTGCTCCATTGATATAACGGGTCAATTACATGTACTTGTTCAAATGGAGCCTAAAACGTCTCAAGAAAATAGTTCAAAAATAGAAGTCTAATGATTTAAATCCACAAAAAAAAGCCATAATGGTGTTTTCATTCAAAATAAACGTGTTTCGGCGACAAAAATAAAACAAATTCACAATAAAAAATAAAAAGGGTGTAACAAAGTTTTTCAATCATTGAAAACTTACAAGATTACGAGTCTGAGATTAATCGTCTTAATATCATATACTATTCTTGATGACCAAAGCTTGACTTACATGTTAGGAGATTTATATTGGAAATAATTATTCCGGGCTTCTCGATCGTTTGAAATGAACCTATCGATGAAATATACCTTACAAAATGACCAAGCTACACAAGATCATAAGATTTTTACCCTAACAATATAAATTCTAATCATATAATCTATTACACTGTACTATATGCAAAAGTATTTAACAAATTTCATAATGCATACATCAATTCATTTTCTCCATATTTTAATTATTTACACTCCCCCCCTCCCCCCCCCCCATATATATATATATATATATATATTTTGAAAATTGTCAAATTAATGAATGAGAAAATGAAGGAAAATATGTGAAAGATTTCATAAAGCACCATGAATGCAAGATAAACAATAAAATAGAAAGTTGATATGTCTTGAATCTCTCGCTTCGCCGTGTTGTACGGGGTTCTCGCTATTCGGTCAGCAAGTCGGAAGGGTCAAGGGGGGGCGAAGTCCTCCTTGCCGTGTGTGTGTGTGTGCAACGGTTTGCAGTTTTGAGCCTTAAGCCCAATTTGGTATATTCTCTCAATACTATATTTATGATCCTTGAGATCTATAATCTGTAACCCTAATCAGTTAATAAAATCCGTTCTTCTCTCTGCCCGTGGATGTAGCCAGTTTCGTGAACCACGTAAATCTGTGTCTTCTTTATGTTTTCTGTTTATTACTTTATAATCCTATTCATTCATAACACATAAGATGCAAATTATAAACTGAGACTATTATTTTTTGTATATGTTACCCTGACACACTGCTCCAGTGGTTCTCTCTCTTATTTATTTAAACAAATCAGTGTGTTTATTTTTGTGTATTATGTTTACTATAACGAGCATTATAATAAACTTTAGCTAACTCAACAGCATATTAACCGTTTATCTTCGTTCAAAATAACAAAAAGGAGAGAGTATACCATGGACCCAGGTGCACCTTATAATTTAATTTATCATCGCATATAACTGACATATATTATCATATATAATTGGTACATATCATTACTGAAGGGGCAATAGACTGGTCAGACCTAATTTGGGGTAGATCTGATTTGGAAGATCTGGAGTAGTACGAATAAAACAAGATCGGCTTGGTCTGAGCGGGGGTCTGGCCAGACCTGTTGGGAAAATAGGACACCAGGAAAGATGGGTACAACTCTCCTTTTCCCCTGAGCTGATAGAAGCGCTCTACCGGAAAATGCTTGATCAGAGCCAAACCTGGTACTGACACTGAGGTGATACAGAGAAAAGAAAAGAGGAAGACCTAAAATGGGAAAGACCTGTTTTTCGGACTCTTAATAAGGAGACAAGTGGGACCACTTGTCAGAATTGGTTGCGTAACGGCCCGTGATTCGCGGCATGTGCTCCTGGGATCCCGGCTGGGGTCTGATTTGAGCTTTTGCGTGTGCCTACTTTATAAATAATTGTCAGAAATTTAATAGCTCGCCCGCAAAATAACGGGATCGCGTGTAGGTTTGGCAAGCTTAACTCGAGACGTCTCTCAAGGACTGACGTTCGGGATTTTTAATTTTTGTTTAATCACAATGTTTAACACGAGAACTTGTATATATTTGGTTTTTGAAAATTATCAACTACTAATAAATCTAAAAGCATAGACTAATTATGATTAACTAATTAATTTATCCTAATTAATTAACTAAAGATTCAAACTAAATTATCTAGATGTATTAATCTAGGGACTTTTAAAGCAATAAATTCTAAATTAATTAACTAGCATGCATCAAACTACTATGAACTAAATTTAACATATGAATTCTCAAGAACAAGATCAATCTCAAAATTCTCAAGCAATAACATAGCAATAACCAATTATCAACTAATTATCAAAACTAAAGCAATAATTAAGTTAATCATGAACAAATCATCACCAAGCATGAACAAGAGAATAAACGCAGCGACTAATTAATATTAAAAACTAAAATCTCTCTCAGGTCCAAACTTCAGCGATTCAACGTTCAAATCAATCGAAATAACTAAACGGTTCAAGAACTCAAACGAAAACAATTAAAATCTAAAAACTAAGAATTAAACTAAGAATTAACTAAAGTTTAGAGAACTTATTAAGTAGCTAAAGGTGCTGAAGTTGCTCTGAAAATACGGACTACGAACGGTTGGTCTTGGTCGATAAAATCGGAGTTTGAACGAACGTCTTCGTCTCCGTGCTTCGGATCTTGAGTCTTCGACGTAGATCTTGAATATATATTGGAGGGTGTTGGAAATAGATTTCTTAACCCTAGATAGGTGTTTTGGGTCGTGGATATCCCTTTAAACCGAAGTATGAAGGGTTTATATAGTTATTGTAAGACTTGGCGAGCAAGAAACCCTAATCCGAATACTGGGCCGTCGCGTCGACGGTGCGTCGACTGACGCGTGTTGGCGCTCGGCGGGACTCGGCAGACTTGGTCGGCAGCGCTCGGCAGGTCTGGGCAGCAGGTGTGCGCGTCGGCTGGGCAGGTGCATCGATGGGGTGCGTCGACATCGACGCTTCAGCAAGTTGCATCGACGTTGCGTCGACAATGGTGCGTCGACATCGACGCTTCAGCAAGTAGCGTCGACAGTGCGTCGACGGAGCGTCGACTCGCGCAGCTCATCAGCGTCGGCAGACAGTGTCGGCATGGCTCGACAGGTCTTTCTAGAATGGTTACAGGTAAAAATCCGTTATAGAAAGTCTGACAGCTCTAAATTCTTCAAATCGTGCTCCGTTTTCGCCGAAACTCCAATCGTTGGCCCAACCTTGACTACGTCCAAACCTAAATACCTCAAAACAATTAAATTAAACATAAAATATAACAAAATAAGTTGGAGATAAGAAAATAAGAAAATAAGCTCGTTTTATCCAACTTATACCTAAAACAATAATAAAAACTAAATATAATACTAACTTAAATCAAGACAAATACACGTTAATCAACTACCCCACGCTTTATTTGTTTGTTCGTCCTCGAACAGACGTTAATTTCAAAGTATGACAAGAATGAAAATGAATTCAAGCAATGAGTCGTGCTATGCTACATACTTAATTTTTGAAATTATAGATACATGCAACGCAACGTCAAAAACTCCACCCGTATTACATTATTGCTCCAAAATCAAATTTCATGCATCCTCACAAAGGGAATATTTATGGGTGTTCGCTCAAAGCACTCAAGCATTGCTGCATAGGACGTGTATACGCTTAAATCATACAAATACATGCACAGTAAATAAGAACGGAAAATCGATCTCTTATCAATCACAAATTAAGTGTGTTATCGAACTAAGAATCGAAAAAGGTCTTTTCGAGTTGTAATGTAAGGTTCTTTGGACAGGTATGGAATATATAAGTCGTGTGGCTAAATAACCCCCCAACTAATCTAATCACGACGCAAGATGCTTCACCTCGTACAAAAGAAAACCTCACTTAACACTCATATCGTAGCCTTTAACAAGGCTATTCCCCAGCTCGTAAACCGTAAAACCGACTTTAAGCTAAAACCACTTAACACAATTGAAACTCATGATATGCTTCTTATTACAACTCAACTCTTTGCCTTTAAACATTAGGCTTCATAATAACATAAACAATAAAACACAAGCCTTCATTAGCGTAGGCAATGACTATCATAATTCACCATCCTTCTTGTTTCCTTTTTCTTTTTTTCTCTCTCTCTTTTTTTTTATAATCCCCTCTAATTCTTTTTTTATGGGGCCGTTCTTTTTTTCTTTTATTGAAGGATGGTGATCCTTTATTACAAAAATTCATAAATCCCTTGTAAGAACTCCAAAACACTAATAACCAATAAAAATTACCAACTCCTACCCCACGCTTTTAATGGGTTGTAGGGGTCGACTCAAAAACACTCATGGCTATAGGCATGGATTATTTGGCTATGAGGGGTTCATTCGAAATTTATAATGGCTAAAATATATGGATATGGCCGGAATAGGGTTGTATATGTGCCTTAACGTCATTTTCAAAGTCAATTACACACAGCGGTTTCAAAGAGATTTCAAATCAAAACTCATTCAAGTACATGCAATGATGATAATCACTCAGGCTACTCACAGGCTTTTTGCATGAATTTCTTTTTGAATTGACGCTGCTTTTAAGGTTTTGCGAAATCAATTGCGTCCAAGTACCATTTTACAATATATAAATAATAAATTTTGAAAAATTAATGCACTTATGCACGCTCTAATGACTAGAACCTCAAATCATACTTAGCTAACTTTGACAGGCATGCCATACAAACACAATTCAGAGCAGAAATAGTGATCAATCACGTAAAATTTAGCACTACAAACCCACAAAAATTTTAAAATTGCACAAATTTCAACTATAACTCAACCACCCCCCCTCTAAAAACTCGACAATCCCCTGATTGCCATAAACGAGTATAAGAAAAGTAAAAGTAAGGGAGAAAGGGAATAAGATAAACGTCCCTGAAAATAGTCGAGCTACTCCAAAAAGCGCTTGTGCAATCATCTTTCGTCTCCAATCGTGATCGAAAATGTCTTGCATAAAATACCTAGAAAGACAAACAAACGAACAAAAACAAACTAACTAATAAAAAGAAAATAAAACGAATACTTGGGTTGCCTCCCAAGAAGCGCTTGTTTAACGTCAAAAGCTCGACTCCTTCTACGAACGATGCTATCCCGGATCTAAGAAAAGGTGACGACCGTGCCACGCCTTAGTGTTCTCCAACAGTAAGCATAGGCAATGTATTCCTCCAAGGCGTGCATGGTAAGCAAATCGTAGAACAGAAATATTAACTCGCTTCGGGGTTCGAAAAAGAGAATAATCTATCACCATAAACACATCAACAATCAATTCGGGCACATGGTGATCCACAACCTTTGGATAAACGAGGAAATCCATCGAACACAAGAATCTATCATCCTCCACTCCAAGTCCCTTTACTTTATCATCCACCATCTCCCTGTAACCATTCTAGAAAGACCTGCCGAGCCATGCCGACACTGTCTGCCGACACTGTCTGCCGACGCTGCCTGCTGACGCTGCCGAGCTGCGCGAGTCGACGCCGAGTCATGATCCGCATCAGTCGACGCTCCGTCGATGCACTGTCGAC
>BMAC01000304.1:1396580-1415647 GCA_014905375.1 Phtheirospermum japonicum | reverse complement strand
TAAAAAATCCGTTATAGAAAGTCTGACAACTCTAAAATTCTTCAAATCGTGCCCCGTTTTCGCCGAAACTCCAATCGTTGGCCCAACCTTGATTACGTCCAAACCTAAATACCTCAAAACACTTAAATTAAACATAAAATATAACAAAATAAGTTGGAGATAAGAAAATACGAAAATAAGCTCGTTTTATCCAACTTATACCTAAAATAATAATAAAAACTAAATATAATACTAACTTAAATCAAGACAAATACACGTTAATCAGGGTCCCCACTAGGAAAAACTATAAATATCTCAGTCCCAAGGCTGAGAGAGGTATGTCATTCTCTTGAGCATTCTTGCTTTCTTTTTGGAAAACACCTCAAGCACTTACTGACTTAAGCATCGGAGAGGTTTCCACCGGAAAACCACCGGTGGTCCTTTCTAATCCGTGTTTGTGTGCAGGTCTGGGAGGCGTTCGTGTTTCAGGCGTTATTCCAGGCGTTTGTCATTTTTTGGGTGGAAACAATTGGCGCCGTCTGTGGGAAAATCGATTGAGCTAAGACGTGAGGATGACTTCGGACGGTTTGAAGCGAAGTTTGATAGGGGAGTTGGGTGGCACTCCGAGTTCCACCGTGCATGCTTACACACAGCAAGCACCAGGATCATCATCGATACCAGATGCAACGGGATCGGCTATGGCAGCTCCGCCGAGCTCCACACCACCGCCTCCGAGGGGGCCGGCTGCGGCTGTGGGTGTCTCTCTCAATGAATCGCTTCTAACATAGCTGTCAGAGTTGATCGGCAAAGCTGTGGAGGCGGCGGTCGAGAAAAAATTTGCGGAAATGGCAATGCCGCCGCCCAGTACACTGCCAGCGCGGGCAATCCCGGCGGCAGAAACAGAGCCACTGCACGCTCGGCGTACGGAGCGAGTCCACCAGCCAGACAGAGAAGAGCATCTTGCCACATCGGATGACGACACTGCCAGCCAGGTTAACCTCGACCTGGCTGAGCAGATGCAAAGCCTGCAGAAAGAGGTGTGTGAATTTAGGAATAAGATGGTGGGTGCAGGTGCAACGCCGGCACGGCGAGGCACCCCGTTTACGGAGGAGGTCATGCGCGATGACGTCCCAGCGTCCTATCGATCCTTGGGTTTTGAATACAACGGGACAATGGATCCAGCAGACCACCTCAACCGTTTTGAGATAGCAGCGGTGCTGCATAAATTTCCTGATTCAGTTATGTGTCGGGTCATTCCAATGACCTTTACCAAATCGGCACAGCTCTGGTTCAGCCAAAAGCCACCGAGATCTATCAGCAACTTTGATGAATTCAGCTCGGCTTTCCTACATCAGTTTACGAGCTGTAGGAAGTATCAAAAAATGCCGCTCGWGCTCTTTAGTTTAAAGCAGAAAGAGAATGAGAGCCTACGTGCKTACATCAATAGGTTCACYACAACAAAGCTGGAAGTGCCCTCGGCGTCGGAAGAGCTGCTTGTYAATGCTCTGGCACAAGGTTTGAGGAAGGGAGAACTCTTTCAGTCGCTGGTAGTAAAGCCAGCGTTGAAGTTTGGAGAGCTCTTGGAGAGAGCTGAAAAATACATCCACTTAGAAGAAGCCTTGAAACTCAAGGATGAAGGGGAAAAGAAGAGAGAGAGGTATGACAGGGACGATAGGGTCGCGACAAAAAAGCCCAGGCCAGAGCTGTCAATAGGTAGACCTCGATTTGATAAATATACTCCCCTGGCCACACCTCAAGGTGAAATACTGCAGGCAATAGAGCGCCACCAGAGCTCAATTGGCCTAAGACTTACTCACAGAAACCAAGAAAAGAAAGGTCAGATCGTTTCTGTCACTTCCATAATGATTATGGGCACAATACGGATGAATGCACACACCTGAAGGACGAATTGGAAAGAATGGTTCAGGCTGGACATTTGAAGGAGTATGTCCGGATGAGAAAAGAAGAAACCAAAACAGGCAACAAAAATTATGATCGATCTCGACAAGGTAGAGGAGACCAGGATAGAATGCGAACAGAAGGGAAAAGATCCGATCACGCCCAGGTCATTCACGGAGAAATCCAAATGATCACAGGAGGAGAGCTAGATGAGCACTCCAAAAGAGCTCAGCATAGTAACGTCAGGGCTGCCAAGGACCTGATCAGGGCACCCCGAGAGGTCGGGCAATTGGCATCTGCCCCGAACATCTGCTTTGGCGCAGAAGACTGCGATGGGATATTGGCTCCACACATGGATGCCCTAGTCATCACAACCACTATCGCTGACTACAATGTGCGAAGAATTTTTGTGGATACAGGGAGTTTTGCGGATATCTTATTCTTTGATTGTTTCAAGAAGCTGAAATTGGATGTTGAGCTTGAAGAGGTGACCACGTCCCTGGTAGGGTTTGCTGGAGGTGCTCTAAAGCCAATAGGAGCGGTTAGGCTCCTTGTAACTTTAGGAGAGGAGCCATATCGTGTGACCCGGATGGTGCGTTTCTTGGTGGTGGACGCGCCATCTTCGTACAACGTCATGCTGGGCCGGCCCTCCTTGAGTCAGTTCCAAGCGGTAATCTCGGTCTTTCATATGAAAATGAAATTCCCAACTGAGGAAGGAACCGGCGAGGTGAGGGGAGATCAGTATGCTTCACTCCAAACGTATGTGGAGTGTATACGGTGAAATGATGAAGAGAGGGTGAGTAAAAGGGCTGGGCCAGAATAGCAGCGACAAGAACTGGCAAGACGAGAGGAAGGGTTAATGCTGGTAGAGGTCGTTCCAGGCGATACGAGCAGAACTCTTCGTGTGGGCGCGACGCTTAGTCCAGAGGTTTTAACAGACCTGGTGGATTTTCTAAGAGAGTGCGGATGTTTTCGCGTGGTCCCCCCAAGATTTGGTGGGGATAGACCCTGAAATCACTGAACATTGCCTCAATATTCGCCCAGACATGAAGCCGGTCAAACAGAAAAAATGCAATTTCAGACCAGAGAAAGAGGCCATCATAGAAGCAGAAGTAGAGAAGCTCTTGAAAGCGGGGCACATTCAGGAAATACAATTTACGGAATGGCTTTCTAATGCAGTGCTGGTCCCAAAGACAGATGACTGGCGGAAGTGCATCGATTTCCGAGACCTAAATCGCGCCTGTCCGAAAGACCATTATCCACTGCCAAGAATTGACCAGCTCGTGGACTCCACTTCTGGTTGTGAGCTCTTGAGCATGATGGACGCCTGGCAGGGATACCACCAAATCAGGCTAGCTAAAGAGGACTGGAAGCACGTCAGCTTTATAACCCCGAAGGGGACATATTGCTATGTGGTCATGCCTTTTGGCCTTAAAAACGCAGGCGCTACCTACCAGCGATTGGTAGATAAAATGTTCAAAAATCAGCTCGGCCGGAATATGGAGGTGTACGTGGATGACATGTTAGTCAAAAGCATAAAGGCAGCATCACATGTACACGATCTAAGGGAAACCTTTGGTACTTTGCGAAAGTACAAGATGAAGCTCAACCCAAAGAAGTGTGCGTTTGGAGTCAGAGCTGGAAAATTTTTGGGTTATATGGTCACAGAAAAGGGTATTGAGGCTAACCCTGAGAAAGTGAGGGCCATTATGTAAATGAGCGCGCCTAGGAATGTGAAGGAGATGCAATGCTTGGCAGGACGAATCAACGCCTTGAGCAGGTTTGTGTCCAGGTCTACAGAAAAGAGCTTGCCATTTTTTCAAGCCTTAAGAAAGAAAGCTAGGTTCCAATGGAGTGATGAATGCGAGGAGGCCTTCCGATTGCTGAAAGAGCACCTGGATGGCATGACCTTGCTCACAAAGCCCGTCCAAGGAGAGCCCTTGGTACTATATTTATCTGTAGGGCAACAAGCGGCCAGCTCTGTCCTAATCAGGGAGGATGGAAAAATACAGAGACCAGTATACTTTTGGAGCAAGGTCTTGCACGCAGCAAAGGTGAGGTACATGGAAGTAGAAAGGGCGATGCTAGCCCTGGTAGGAACTGCTCGGAAGTTGCGACCATACTTTCTTTCTTACACAGTTATTGTAACTGATCTTCCGTTAAAGAATATAATGGACAAACCGGAGGCATCAGGGAGGCTGGTCAAGTGGTTCATAGAGCTGAGTGAGTTTGATATCGCATTTGAGGCCAGGACAGCAATTAAGGCTCAAGCTTTAGCTGATTTTATGCAGGAAATGACCGGTCCCCCTGATGAGCTGAATGAATGGATAATTTTCACTGACGGCTCTATCTGCAATCAGGGCTGCGGAGCAGGAATTATCCTAATAAACCCGACAGGCGTGTCTGCTGAGTTCGCCGTACGATTGGATGCGACATTCTCTAACAATGCCGCCGAGTACGAGGCCCTTTTAAGAGGGATTCAGATGGCGAAAGATTTGGGCGCAAAGCGGTTGAGCGCTAAAGTAGACTCACAGCTGTTTGAAAGCAAATTAGTGGAGAATTTGAGACAAGAGAGGAAAATATGCAGAGGTATTTAGCCAGATTTAGAGATCTAGCCAAGGGGATGAAAGAATTAACAGTCCTTCAGATTCCTAGAGAGGAGAACGGGCGCGCTGATTTCTTAGCAAAGGTGGCAAGCTCAGCTGTAGACTGTTATGAGCGAACAATCACCCTACTGAAGGCAGAGAGGGAGTTCGGAGTCGAGCAGGTCTGTGCGATTACCGAACACGAGGATTGGCGCTCCCCCATAAAGAGGTACCTCGAACAAAAGGTCTTGCCAGAGGAGAAAAGGGAAGCGGCGAAAATACGAAGCAGGTCTGCTAGATTCTGCTTTATCAAAGGAGAACTGTTTCAGAGAGGGTTTGGTCAACCTCTTTTGAGGTGCCTAGGACAAACGGAAGGGACTCTGGTGCTCAGGGAAATACACGAGGGTTGTTGTGGGAATCACATGGGGGCCAGAGCTCTGGCTAGTAAGGTATTAAGAGCTGGTTATTTTTGGCCCTTGTTGAGGAAAGAGGCGGAGATCTTTGTCAGAAAGTGTGAGAAATGCCAGAAGATGGCTCCTCTGATCCATCAACCAGCAGAAGAGTTGTTAACAATGAGCTCTCCTTGCCCTTTTGCGAAATGGGGGATCGACTTAGTCGGCTCGTTTTCGATGGCTCCTGCCCAGAAAAGATTTCTAATTGTAGCCATTGACTATTTCAGTAAGTGGTCGAGGCGGAAGCCCTGGCAAAAATAACTGAAGAAGCGGTAATGGGGTTTATATGGAAAAACGTGGTCTGTCGCTTTGGTGTGCCGAGGGTGCTGATATCGGATAATGGTACCCAGTTCACGGGAGCCAAAATCAAGGGTTGGTGCGTTAAGATGAAAATTCAACAGCACTTCACATCGGTGTATCATCCGCAAGGAAATGGCCAGGTAGAGGTAACCAACCGCATTCTTGTCCAAGGCCTTAAATCACGATTAGAAAGATCTGGAGGGAAATGGGTGGAAGAGCTAAGCGCAGTACTTTGGGCGTATCGAACGAACCCTAAGGAAAGCACGGGCGAAACTCCTTTCAGTCTTGTATACGGCATGGATGCCGTGGTCCTCGCGGAAATCATTCTGGAGACTCATCGAATACAGAGTTACAACGAAACCCAGAACAAAGCACTGATCCAAGATGCCCTGGATTTAGTTGAGGAAAAGAGAGAACATGCGGCGATGCGAATGGATCATGTGCGAGGGAGGATCAGGGCAGCTTACAATAAGACAGTTCGAGAAAGGCACTTCCAAGTAGGAGACCTGGTCCTCAAAAGAGCTGACTTGGGACAATCTAAAGGAAAATTAGATGCCACGTGGCTAGGCCCATTTAGAGTCACTAATATTCTGGCTGGAGGAGCGTATGTGCTGGAAGAGCTGGATGGGACCGAGATCCCCCGCGCTTGGAACATTACCAATCTACTAAAATTTTATATGTAATCGTAACCCTTAACGTTTGCTTATTTATTAAATGAAAAATTGCAGGGGTTAACGTTCACAGATTCCTATAATTTCTCCTAGACTAGATGGCCAATAAGATCATTATTCCAGAATTCATTGTTAGTGATGAGTTGCCTTTAATCTTTGATTGAAAAACGGAGAAGACACTTACAACGAAAMRAGAAAATACAAGGAGATGTCTTAGCATTACATTAATAATCGCAGAGGCGCAAATCACAAGCATAGAAAAAGTAAAAGTAAAGCCTTAAGATGGAGGTATAGAAGCAAGAAGTTGACGGAGTCGTTGGATTTCTTCCTCATGTTCCAAAAGATGGACACGAAACCGGTCCGATACATCCACGACAATGTCCCAGTCGACGTACAGCTCAGAGTTCTCCCTTTTCAGGTAGAGAATGAGTTGCTGAAGGCGATGTCGTTCACGGCGGTACTGCAGTTTCCTCTCAGCCAATTTCTCCACACGTTCCTGCAACTGGGAAACTTTCTCCCCGAGTCGATTCCTCTCATGAAGCAGTCGGATATGCTCCTCGGTGGAAATGTTGTTGGAAGACGATGACGACGCCATTATGCGGGGAACATAAATGGAGAATAGATGCCATTATATATAGGAAAGGGAAAAAGCGGAAAATTACATTAAGTTGGCGCGCAAAGGGCTCAGAAAAGGCGGGAAACAACATTGAGTTTGGCGCGCAAAAGCACTTAGGAAAGCCAGGACTGGCTAAGGACGGATGTCCTGAAATTTTGCCCGACCTGGTTGTCGGTTAAGCCAGGATTGGCTAAGGACGGATGTCTTAAAATATTGCCCGACCTGATTATCGGTTAAGCCAGGATTGGCTAAGGACGGATGTCCTAAAATATTGCCCGACCTGATTGTCGGTTAAGCCAGGATTGGCTAAGGACGAATGTCCTAAAATAATGCCCGACCTGATTGTCGGTTAAGCCAGGATTGGCTAAGGACGGATGTCCTAAAATATTGCCCGACCTGATTGTCGGTTAAGCCAGGATTGGATAAGGACGGATGTCCTAAAATATTGCCCGACCTGATTTTCGGTTAAGCCAGGATTGGATAAGGATGGATGTCCTAAAATATTGCCCGACCTGATTGTCGGTTAAGCCAGGATTGGCTAAGGACGGACGTCCTGAAATCTTCCCGAACTGATTGTCGGTTAAGCCAGGATTGGCTAAGGACGGATGTCCTCGATTTTCGCCTGACCTGATTGTCAGTATAAGCCAGGATTTGCTAAGGACGGATGTCCTCGATTTTATCTAATCCGATTATAAGTCAAGGTCAGCAGGCTAGAGGTGAACGCCTCGATTCGCCTGACCGAATAAGAGGCATTAGCTCAGGATAGCTCGAAGACACACGCATTGATTTCCTGATCTGGATGTCAAGAGCCATAAATTGACCTACGCATACAGGCCTGACCTGTCGGTCAGCAAGAACGTATGAATGTGCTGGACTGGACTGGACTAAGGTACAGAACCTTCAGAGGTAAAATGCTTAACAGTTAACATTACTGTGTGCATGAATTGAACGATTAAAAATGGATTAACAAAGCAAGTATTGAGAAAAGAACTTGATGGGGCAGGCAGTAGATCAGACCTCATTTGGGGAAGATCTGACTTGGGGAATTGGGAGTAAGTACGAAGAGAACAAAGGCGGCTTTTCATTTTGGGCAAAAGTCTAGCCAGACCTGTTGGAAAATGGGATGAGGAAAACAGCTCTTCCTTCTTCCTGAGCTGGAAGAGCGTTCTACCAGACAAGAGAGAAGGAAGACCTGTTTTCCAGACTCTGAATGGGGAGACAAGTGGGACCACTTGTCAGAATCGGTTACGCAAACGGCCCGTGATCTGCGGCGCGTGTTCCTGGGATCCCGACCGGGGTCCCCACTAGGATAAGCTATAAATATCCCAGCCTGGCAGCAGGGAGAGGTATGTTGTTACAAGCATTCCTTCTTATTTTCTCTGGAAAACACCTCATTGCTTACTAACTTAAGCATRGGAGAGGTTTCCACCGAAAAACCACCGGTGGTCCTTTCTAACCTTTGTTTGTGGTGTAGGCTTCGGAAGCTTGCGGGTTCCCAGGTCTTACCCAAGTGTTTCACTATTTCTGGTAGCAACAATTGGCGCCGTCTGTGGGAATCGCGATCGAGCTAAGGCGTGAGGATGACTTCAGATGGTTGGAAGCGAAATTTGATAGGGGAATTGGGTGGCACTCCGAGTTCCGCCGTGCATACCCATGCACAGCAGGCACCGGAATCATCATCAATACCAGATACGACAGGATCGGCCATGGCAGCTCCGTCGGGTCCCACACCACCGCCTCCGAGGGAACCTGCTGTGGGTGGAGGTCTCTCTCTCAATGAGTCACTTCTGACACAGCTGTCAGAATTGATTGGCAAGGCTGTGGAGGCGGCGGTCGAGAAAAAATTCGCGGAAATGGCATCACCGTCGGCCAACGTACTATTAACGCAGGCATCCCCGACGACAGAAACAGAGCCGTGGCACGCTCGACGTACGGAGCGAATCGGCCAGCCGGATGGAGAAGAGCATCTTGCTACGTCTGACGGCGACACGGCCCGCCAGGTTAATCCCGGCTTGGTCGAACAGATGCAGAGCCTGCAGAAAGAGGTTCGTGAATTTAGGAAGAAGTTGGTGGGTGCAACTGTACCACCGGCACGGCGAGGCACCCCGTTTATGGAGGAAGTCATGTGCGATGATGTCCCAGCATCTTATCGATCCTTGGGTTTTGAATATAACGGGACGACGGACCCAGTAGACCACCTCAAACCGTTTTGAGATAGCAGCGGCGTTGCACAAATTTTCCGATTCGGTTATGTGTCGGGTCTTTCCAATGACTTTTACCAAATCAGCACAGCTTTGGTTCAGCCAATTACCGCCGAGATCTATCAGCAACTTTGATGAATTCAGCTCGGCCTTCCTACATCAGTTCACGAGTTGTAGGAAGTATCAAAAAATGCCGCTCGAGCTCTTTAGTTTAAAGCAGAAAGAGAATGAGAGCCTACGCGCTTACATCAATAGGTTCACAACAGCAAAGCTGGAAGTACCCTCGGCATCAGAAGAGCTGCTTGTAAACGCTCTGGCACAAGGTTTGAGGAAGGGAGAGTTCTTCCAATCTTTGGTGGTAAGACCAGCATTGAAGTTTGGAGAGCTCCTGGAGAGAGCCGAGAAGTACATCCACTTAGAGGAAGCTCTGAAGCTCAAGGATGAAGGGGAAAGGAGAAGAGAGAGGTATGACAGGGATGATAGGGTGATAACAAAAAAGCCCAGACCAGAGCTGTCAATGGGTAGATCTCGTTTTGATAAATATACCCCCCTGGCGACACCTCCGGGCGAAATTTTGCAGGCAATAGAGCGTCACCCAGAGCTCAAGTGGCCCAAAACATACTCGCAGAAGCCAAGAAAAGAAAGGTCAGATCGCTTTTGTCGCTTCCATAATGAATATGGACATAACACAGATGAATGCACGCACCTGAAGGACGAATTGGAAAGAATGGTCCAGGCTGGACACCTCAAAGAATATGTTGGTGCGAAGAGAGGTGATACCAGGCCTGGACATCACAGTGCAGACCGTTTCTCGCAAAGCAAAGGTGGTCGGGCGGATGCTCCAGAAAGAGGAAGGTCTGGTTCAAGAAGACCTGATCAAGCCCAGGTCGCTCATGGTGAAACCCAAATGATAACAGGGGGAGAGCTAGATGAGCACTCTAAGAGAACTCGACACAGTTATGTCAGGGCCGCTAAAGACCTAGTCAGAATGTCCCGGGAAGTGGGACAAGTAGCAGCCACGCCCAACATTTGCTTCGGATCAGGGGACAGTAATGGCATCCTCGCTCCACACATGGATGCTTTGGTGATAACAGCCACTATTGCCAACTATAACGTGCGTCGAATTTTTGTGGACACAGGATCTTCTGCAGATATTATATTCCTGGACTGCTTTACGAAGCTAAAGTTGAATGTTGAACTTGAAGAGGTAACCACTTCCCTGGTTGGGTTTGCGGGAGGTGCGTTAAAACCTTTAGGAGCGGCGAGACTCCTGGTAACCCTGGGAGAAGAGCCATATAGGGTGACACGGATGGTGCGTTTCTTGGTGGTAGATGCGCCATCTTCGTATAATGTCATGTTGGGTCGGCCATCTTTGAGCCAGTTTCAGGCTGTCATCTCAGTCTTCCACATGAAAATGAAGTTTCCTACGGAGGACGGAACTGGTGAGGTAAGGGGAGACCAGTATGCCGCGCGGCAAACATATGTGGATTGCATACAACGGAATGAGGAGGAGAGGATGAGCAAAAAAGCTCAGACGGAACAGCCACAGATAGAATTACCGAGACGGGAGGAAGGGCTGATGATAGTAGAAGTTGTTCCAGGCGACGCGAGTAGGACCCTGCGAGTGGGCACGACGCTTAGCCCTGAAGTATTGACAGACCTGGTTGCTCTGTTAAGAGAGAGTGCAGATATCTTTGCATGGTCCCCTCAAGACTTAGTGGGAATAGACCCTGAAGTCGCCGAGCACCACCTCAATATTCGCCCCGATATAAAACCAGTCAAACAGAGGAAACGAAATTTTGGGCCAGAGAAGGAGGCCATCATAGAGGCAGAAGTAGAAAAGCTCTTGAAAGCTGGACATGTTCAGGAGATTCAATTCCCAGAATGGCTCTCCAATGCGGTGTTGGTCCCGAAGACAGAAGACTGGCGGATGTGCATAGACTTTCGAGACCTGAACCGTGCCTGCCCAAAAGATCACTACCCACTGCCAAGAATTGACCAGCTGGTGGACTCCACTTCTGGCTGTGAGCTTTTGAGCATGATGGATGCCTCGCAAGGGTACCATCAGATTAGATTGACTAAAGAAGATTGGAAGCGCGTCAGCTTTATAACTCCAAAAGGAACGTATTGCTATGTGGTCATGCCTTTTGGCCTTAAAAATGCAGGCGCCACCTATCAGCGGTTGGTGGATAAAATGTTCAAGAATTAGATTGGTCGGAATATGGAAGTATATGTGGACGACATGTTAGTCAAAAGCATAAAAGCAACGTCGCATGTGCAAGATCTTCGGGAAACTTTCAACACTTTGCGACGGTACAAAATGAGGCTTAATCCAAAAAAATGCATGTTCGGAGTCAGAGCTGGAAAATTCCTAGGCTATATGGTGACGGAAAATGGTATTGCAGCCAACCCTGAAAAAATAAAAGCTATCGTGGAGATGGGCGCACCTCGGAATGTAAAAGAGATGCAATGCTTGGCAGGACGAATCAATGCTTTAAGCCGGTTTATGTCCAGATCCGCTGAGAAGAGCTTACCATTTTTTCAGGCCTTGAGGAAAAGGGCCAAGTTTCAATGGAACGATGAGTGTGAAGAAGCCTTCTGATTGCTAAAAGAATATTTGGCCAACATGACTTTACTCACTAAGCCCGTCTAAGGAGAACCCTTGATATTGTATCTATCTGTTGGACAAAAGGCGACCAGCTCTGTCCTAATCAGGGAAGAGGGTAAGATACAAAGACCGGTATATTTTTGGAGCAAGATCTTACACGAAGCAGAAGTGAGGTACGTGGAGGTGGAAAGGGCGATGCTAGCCCTAGCAGGAACTGCAAGGAAACTGCGGCCGTATTTCCTTTCTCATACAATTATCGTGCGAACCAATCTACCATTAAAAAATATAACGGATAAGCCAGAAGCATCAGGGAGGCTGGTCAAATGGATCATAGAATTAAGTGAGTTTGATATCACGTTTAAACCCAGAACAGCGATTAAGGCTCAAGCTCTAGCTGATTTTATGCAAGAAATGGCTGGTCCCCTGGATGAGTTGAAGGAGTGGATAGTTTTTTCTGATGGGTCTGTATGTAATCAAGGCTGCGGGGCTGGAATTATCCTAATAGACCCAACGGGAGTATCTATTAAATTCGCTATCCGATTAGATCCCAGATTTTCTAACAATGTCGCCGAATACGAGGCCCTTTTAAGAGGGATTCAAATGGCAAAGGATCTAGAGGCGGAGCTACTAAGTGCCAAGGTAGACTCGCAGCTCGTCTGTAAACAAATTAATGGGGAATTCGAGACAAGAGAGGAAAGKATGCAGAAGTACCTAGCAAGGTTCAGGGTGTTAGCCAAAGAAATGAAAGAATTAACCGTTACTCAGATTCCCAGGGAAGAAAATGGCCGCGCAGACTTCTTAGCGAAGGTGGCAAGTTCAGCCACGGATTGTTATGAACGTACGATCACCTTTTTAAAAGCAGAAGGGGAGTTCGGGGTCGAACAGATCTGCACGATAGCCGAGGATGATGATTGGCGCTCTGCCATAAAGAGATACCTTGAACAGCAGGTCTTGCCAGAAGAGAGGAGAGAAGTGGCGAAGGTGCGGAACAGGTCTGCCCGGTTTTGCCTAATTAAGGGAGAATTATTCAAAAGGGGATTCGGTCAGCCTCTTTTGCGATGTTTATCACAAAAAGAAGGAGCTATGATGCTAAAAGAGATACATGAAGGATGTTGTGGTAATCATATGGGAGCCAGAGCTCTGGCCAGTAAGATATTAAGGGCTGGTTATTTCTGGCCTTCCTTGAGGAAGGAAGCTGAGGACTTCGTTAGAAAATGTGAAAAGTGCCAGAAAATGGCCCCGCTGATCCGTCAACCAGCAGAAGAGCTCATGGTGATGAGTTCCCCCTGTCCCTTCGCAAAATGGGGTATTGACCTGGTTGGTCCATTCCCAATGGCCCCAGCTCAAAAGAGATTTTTGATCGTAGCTATTGATTACTTCAGCAAATGGGTGGAGGCCGAGGCTCTTGCAAGAATAACTGAGGACGCTGTAATAAGTTTCATTTGGAAAAATGTGGTCTGTCGCTTTGGCATACCAAGAATAATGGTTTCAGATAATGGGACCCAATTTACAGGAGCCAAGATAAAGGCTTGGTGTGCCAAGATGAACATTCAGCAACATTTCACGGCCGTATATCACCCACAAGCGAATGGTCAGGTTGAAGTAACTAATCGCATCTTAGTTCAAGGAATCAAGTTGCGGCTGGACAGGTCTAGGGGAAAATGGGTGGAAGAGCTGAACTCCGTACTATGGGCGTACCGAACGAATCCGAAGGAGAGTACATGTGAAACCCCTTTCAGTTTGGTGTATGGTATGGATGCCGTAGTACCCGCAGAGATCAGTCTTAAAACTCATCGGATCCAGAATTTCAATGAAGAACAGAACGAATTGTTAAGACAGGATGCTTTAGATCTGATTGAGGATAAAAGAGAGCAGGCTGCGATACGAATGGAGCATATCAAAGGAAGGATAAAAGCGGCCTATGATAAAACTGTGGCCAAGCGACAGTTCCAGGTAGGAGACCTGGTCTTGCGACGGTCTGATCTGGGGCAAGCAAAAGGGAAGTTAGAGGAGTCTTGGCGAGGACTGGTAAGAGTTACCCAGACCTTGCCTGGTGGTGCGTACAGGCTGGAAGAACTAGATGGCACGGCGTTACCTCGTGCTTGGAACATCGCCAATCTAAGAAAATTTTACACTTAATTGTAATGACCTCATGTTTGTGTAGGTTGAGTAGATTTACAGTTAAAATTTTGGTTCATAACAGGAAGAAAACAATGAGACATTCAGATTATTAACGAAAGCATTTATTAATTAAAAGAACTCCACATAGGAATTACAAAAGCAGACATTCTTACGAGAATATTTGCAATCATAAGGGCACAAATTACAATCATGGAAAAGGGCGACAAACACAGCCTTAGGATGGAGGTGTAGAATCAAGAAGATGACGGAGCCGCTTAATCTCGTCCTCGTTCTCCAAAAGTCGAATGCGAAATCGGTCGGACACCTCCACCGCGATGTCCCAATCAACATGCAGCTCCGCATTCTCCCTTTTAAAGCCAGCAATGATCTGCTCGAGGCATCGTCGTTCATTACGGAACTCCGATTTCTTCTCAGCCAATTTCTCTGTAAGATCCTGCAGCTGATCCTGCAATCTGGCAATTTCTGCCTTCAGACGGCCTTTCTTCTGGAGTAGGCGGACATGCTCCTCATGGGAAAAGATGTTGGGAGACGACGAAGACGCCATTATGCATGGAAAAGAAGCTGGCGAGGGCGCCATTATATAGGAGAAGAAAAGGCAGGAAATTGTTTTGCCCTGACACGCTAAGGCGGGAAATCACCCCGATTTTGACGCACAGAGGTCTTGAAAAAGGCGGGAAACTAAATTTGAGTTTGGCGCGCAAAAAAGAGCCAGGATTGGCTAAGGGCGGCTGCCCAGGATTTCGCCTGACCTGTTTGTCAGTTTTATGCCAGGATTGGCTAAGGGCGGCTGCCCAGGATTTCGCCTGACCTGATTGTCAGTTTTAAGCCAGGATTGGCTAAGGGGGGCTGCCCAGGATTTTGCCTGACCAGTTTGTCAGTTTTAAGCCAGGATTGGCTAAGGGCGGCTGCCCAGGATTTTGCCTGACCTGATTGTCAGTTTTAAGCCAGGATTGGCTAAGGGCGGCTGCCCAGGATTTTGCCTGACCTGTTTGTCAGTTTTAAGCCAGGATTGGCTAAGGGGCGGCTGCCCAGGATTTTGCCTGACCTGATTGTCAGTTTTAAGCCAGGATTGGCTAAGGGCGGCTGCCCATGATTTTGCCTGACCTGATTGTCAGTTTTAGCCAGGATTGGCTAAGGGCGGCTGCCCATGATTTTGCCTGACCTGATTGTCAGTTTTAGCCAGGATTGGCTAAGGGCGGTTGCCCATGATTTTGCCTGACCTGATTGTCAGTTTTAGCCAGGATTGGCTAAGGGCGGCTGCCCATGATTTTGCCTGACCTGATTGTCAGTTTTAGCCAGGATTGGCTAAGGGCGGCTGCCCATGATTTTGCCTGACCTGATTGTCAGTTTTAGCCAGGATTGGCTAAGGGCGGCTGCCCATGATTTTGCCTGACCTGATTGTCAGTTTTAGCCAGGATTGGCTAAGGGCGGCTGCCCATGATTTTGCCTGACCTGTTGTCAGTTTTAAAGTCAGGATGGGCTAGGAGCGGTTTCCTATAATTTTGCCTGACCTGATGGTCGGTTTTGGCCACGATTTTGTCTTGACTTGATTGTCAACGCAAGCTGGGATTGGCCAACGATTTTTCTTGGCCCCATCCAAGCATAAAGTACTAATTCATGTATACAAATAGATCTGGTTTAATCGATTCACAGGAGAACGAAATTGTTGAAAAATAGATTCCTCAAGTGAACACATTGAAACAGAAAATAGAAGAATTTGCACCGGCTACCTACACCTTTTCCAGAGGAGCAAAAGGTTGGCAGCTTTGATTACAAGAAATTGTTGCAGAAAGAAAGAAAAAAAAATAATTATTATAATATATATATAATATATAATAATAATAATAAAAAGGGGAGGGCCACGCTATCTAGCTATGAGAAGGTCTCCGATCTGAGGCAAGGACTCGACGAATGCGCCAGAGTTCACGCTCTGCTTCGTGTAGACGGCGGCGATATTTGTCAGAATGATTGGCGAGTGTTGGAACCTCGCCGGCAGTAACAGTCAAGCGACCAACTATTTCGACCAGGTCCGCCTTCTCCTCTTGAAGTTGGCGATTAACTTGCCGGAGTTCAGCCCATTCTCTCTTGTAAAAGCGTTTCTTCTGGCGTTTCCTTTCCAGAAGTCGGAAGAGATAACCTACCTTCTCCTTGAGCGCGACGAGTTGYTCGGAGAGCTTGAATTTCTCCACGATTAAGGAGACGTTCTTTCTCTTTACCACATTAAGCTCTTCGATCAGAGGAGAAGAAGATATTTTCTGAATAATTGATGATGAATAACGAATGTATGAGCGCATTTAAATAAAGACGCGTGCAGAAGGGAATCAAAAGTACTAGGGTTTCCAGAAAATCAGGAAACCCTAAAGAACTAAAAGTCGGAACAAAACAAAACATTAAGAATATGTTGATTACAAGACAAGTGTTGGAAAAAGACAGGCCGGCCACACAGGCAAAACATCAAGCCCATCTATAGATACAACGGGAGTACGGAAAGCTACGGCTCTGCATCCAGCTCTGCAGCTAGTTGTCCTACCGCATCCTCAATCAGGGCACCAGGGGACGCTCCACTTGGCAACTCACCCAGACCAGCGAAGGTTGGGGAGGGAGATGAGTCAAGGATAGCTAGGGCAAGATCCCGGTCTGGTTGAGATGCAGCAGAAGGATAATGGAAGAGAGAAAGGATGTGCTCCGCAAAGTCCGTAGCTTCTGAAAGGTGCAAGCGATTCTGCTCTGGGGCGTAAACAAAAGAGGAAGTCTCAAGAGGATTCTTGAGTGGAAGGGCCCGATTGAAGAAAGCGCTGGGGTCAGCGGCATTAGTGGCACTCCACTTGGCTTGCTCATCGAGGGCAAAGTTGTAATAGTTCATGGCCTCGGGAAGAAGCAGGGAATAAAGCTCTTTGGAGCCTAGGAAATCCCTCTTAGTCTCCTCCCTAGCCAATTGAATTAGTCTAAGACCTTCCTCCGAGCCTAGGAATTCCATCTTCCACTCCGCCTTAGCTTTGTGCAAAGATTCGTCCGCCAAGCTACGGGACTCGGCTAAGGCTTCGTCCCTAGCCTCCATACGAGCAGTCTCAACCATTTTCGCTTGCGCCTTGCGCACCTCCTCCATCTCAGCCCTGGCTTTTTTGAGCTCTTCCAGTTGCTTCTTTAGTTGCACTCCTCTATCCTTGGCTAGAGTCCTGATGCGCTCCATTTTCAGGACAAGCTCCTTATTCTCCTTTACTACGTCAAACTGGATCAACGATCTAGACATGCGAGTGGCTAAAAGTGCCTTCTTGGAGATGGCCTAAAAAAAAAAAGGGGAAAAAGGGGGGGAAAAACCTTTAGCATGGAAGCAAATCAAGAAACAGGAGTACGAGGAACAAAATCTTACTCGGGCTTCATCTTGGCACCACAACTCCAGGAGTTGGTGATCCGTCAGTCTTTCCAAGTCCGGATGGTCTGCTGGCAACATCTGCCGGAGCATATACTGCACGGCGGTCTCCCCCGAACAGTTGGCAATTGAATTAATCGGCGGAGGAGCGCTGCGGGTATTAGCAGCTGGGACATTATAGACTGAGGGGATTAGAGCGCGACTGCGAGGGGTTGTACGTGGCCTCTTGGACAGAGGAAGGACATCTTCCTCCGAGTTGGAAGAGGAGGATCTGGCAAGGACAGATTGCGAGGGCAGTGGCGCAGGACCAAAGCTGATCTCTTGGGGGGAGTCCTGCACAGGATTGGAGGGCCCCACCCCTGGCTCGACAGTCTTGGAAGGTTCGCCAGCTTTCCTTTGGGCTGCTTCGATCATCTTGCGCATCATCTTGCCTGAAGAATACCAAGAAAGAGGGTTAACAATAAAAATAGGCCGGTCGAATGAGACGAGAAGAAGAAAACTATACCAATCTCTTTGGTCAAAGGGGCGGTTTCTGACTTATTATTGAAAAAATCCAAAACAGAATGAAAAAGGAGGTCGGTCACATGGAGAGGATTCTCGTTCAAAGTAGAGATGATTTTCTTTATGCGGGAGGACCTGTTGGTTGAAGATAGCGGGGGGTATGATGGTAATCCTTCAATAGGCTTAGGGTTAAAGCCCCAATCCTCACTACAGTATATAAAGAAAAATTTCTTCCTCCAATCCTTATTGGAGGTAGGGAGTTTCGATAGAAAGTGGACCCCGGGTCGAGCGGTCAAGTAAAAACAACCCGGAAAGGAACTCTTCGCTTGGAAAAGTTGGAAGAAAGTGTGGGCGGAGGGATCCAGACCTGCGTAGCGCATGGCCAAACTGTAGCAAACCATGATGCGAAAGGAATTAGGGGTAAATTGGAAAACGGGAATTTGAGATATCTTGGCTATTTCCAGCATCAAGGGATGTACATGGAGATGTAAGCCCACCTGGAACTGGTCTTGGTAAAAAGTCAACCATCCGGTGGGTGACTGACAGGCCAATATACCCGCCGGAGGGCAGTAAACATCAAAGGGATCGACGATTTTATATTTATGGCGGATTTCCTCTACAGTCCTCTTACTCAGTATAGAGGCAACTTTAGGGTGGTCGGCCGCAGCCGGAGGATACTCTAGGCCCCCAGAGGAAGAAGAAAGGGCAGCCACCGCCGTGGCTTCTGAAGAAGAGATAGATGGGGAATCGGAGTTCCCCCTGGGGGATTCGGCTAGGAAAGGGGAAGATAATGTCGCCGCCGCCGAAGCAGCCGGCGGCGAGGAGACGTTACGAGGAGAAACGCTAGAAGACGATGCCATTTAAAAAGAAATTAAAACAAGATCAGGGGCTAAGAAAAGTACCTGGCCTGTAAAAGGTTGCCGGAAAAGATAAACTGAGAAATTTGTATCGGGGAGGATCACCAGAAATTCCAAGAGAGGGGGGAGGTTTGAGAAATTTAGAGCAGTTGGAAAGTGTAAAATGAGGGATCGGCGGGAATGAAAGGAGATAAAAAGAATTCAAAAAGGTAGGAATCGATGTTAGCGGGATTTGAAAAGATCTTTGCATTTAATGATTGGCAGAGGAACGGTGCCCTAGGCGGTGAGCTGGAACGCCACCTGCCCTAGAATAGGGCTGACGTGGCGGCATTGGGTGTAAGGATAAAGGCCTTGGAAAAATGAAACCGGCATCATTAGTGCGTAGTGTTTTCCAGAGAAAATAAGAAGGAATGCTTGTAACAACATACCTCTCCCTGCTGCCAGGCTGGGATATTTATAGCTTATCCTAGTGGGGACCCCGGTCGGGATCCCAGGAACACGCGCCGCAGATCACGGGCCGTTTGCGTAACCGATTCTGACAAGTGGTCCCCACTTGTCTCCCCATTCAAAGTCTGGAAAACAGGTCTTCCTCCTCTCTTGTCTGGTAGAACGCTCTTCCAGCTCAGGAAGAAGGAAGAGCTGTTTTCCTCATCCCATTTTCCAACAGGTCTGGCCAGACTTTTGCCCAAAATGAAAAGCCGCCTTTGTTCTCTTCGTACTTACTCCCAATTCCCCAAGTCAGATCTTCCCCAAATGAGGTCTGATCTACTGCCTGCCCCATCAACTCCTCCCCCCTATGGTTATTTGGGGCACAGCTGAGGTATTCCAGGGGTGTTCGTCAGAGATGGGAACCCACAGGTCTATTCCTGCTTTGCACGGATCCCAA
>BMAC01000304.1:1359364-1396555 GCA_014905375.1 Phtheirospermum japonicum | reverse complement strand
GATCCCAAAAGATCCTCCTCGGAACCTAATCATACGTCTCATTGCTTACTAACTTAAGCATCGGAGAGGTTTCCACCGGAAAACCACCGGTGGTCCTTTCTAACCTTTGTTTGTGGTGTAGGCTTCGGAAGCTTGCGGGTTCCCAGGTCTTACCCAGGTGTTTCACTATTTCCGGTAGCAACAGAACTCAAGAAATTAATATATTATTGCACAAAAAACGCCGGCTGCCTACACCTTTTCAAAAAAGGTTGGCAACTTTGATTACATGAGATTGCAGGAGAAACATTGAAAAATAAAGCTAAGATGTTTAGCTATGAGAAGATCTCCGATCTGAAGCCAGAGCTCGACGAACCCGCCAGAGTTCACGCTCTGTTTCATGCAGGCGGCAGCGATATTTGTCGGAGCGATCGGCAAGCGTCGGAACTTCGCCGGCAGCGGCGGTCAAGCGACCTACCGATTTGGCCAGGTCCGCCTTCTCCTCTTGAAGTTGGCGGTTAACTTGCCGGACTTCATCCCACTCTCTTTTGTAGAAACGTTTCTTCTGGCGTTTCCTCTCCAACAGTCGATAGAGATAACCAACTTTCTCCTTGAGCACGACCAGTTGGTCGGAAAGCTTGAATTTCTCCACAACTAGGGAGATGTTTTTTCTTTTCACCATATTGAGTTCTTCGATTAGAGGAGAAGAAGACATTTTGCAGATTGATTGATGAAAATAGTGAAGACATGAACGTATTTAAAGTAATGAAGGCGCGTGTAAAAGGAATCAAAAAGTACTAGGGTTCCGAGAAAATCAGGAAACCCTAAAAGATCAAGAGTCGCAACAGGACAAAAACATTAATTGACATTGAGTAAAAAAGTCTGAATACAAAGTACGCATCAGAAAAGTGACAGACCAGCCACACAGGCAATACATCAGGTCTGTCTAAAAATACAACAAAGGCATAGAAAGCTAAGGCTTTGCATCCAGCTCTGTGGCTAGCTTTTCCACAACATCTTCAACCAGGGCACCGGGGGGCGTTCCTCCTAGAAGCTCACCCAGACTAGCG
Organism: Phtheirospermum japonicum; assembly: GCA_014905375.1. NCBI lineage: Eukaryota > Viridiplantae > Streptophyta > Magnoliopsida > Lamiales > Orobanchaceae > Phtheirospermum > Phtheirospermum japonicum. The sequence continues at coordinate 1,395,509 of BMAC01000304.1, read as the reverse complement.
AAGGTTGGGGATGGAGAAGAGTCAAGGATAGCTAAGGTGAGATCCTGGTCTGGATGAGATGCAGCAGGCGGAGGAGAGTGGAAGAGAGAAAGGATGTGCTCTGAGAACTCCGTAGCCTCAGCAAGGCGCAAACGGTCCTGCTCCCGGGCATAAACAAAAGAGGCAGGCTCAGGAGGATTTTTTAGTGGAAGGTCCCGATTAAAGATAGCGCTGGGGTCAGCTACATTGGTTGCGCTCCACTTGGCCTGCTCGGCAAGGGAAAAATAATAATAGTTCATGGCCTCGGGAAGAATCAAGGAGTAGAGCTCTTTGGACCCTAGGAAAGCTCTCTTGGCCTCCTCTCTAGCCAACTGAATTAACCTTAGGCCCTTTTCGGAGCCTAGAAATTCCATCCTCCACTCTGCCTTGGATTTGATCAAGGCCTCATCCGCCAAACTGCGAGCTTCAGCCAGGGTTTCGTCCCTTGCCTCAGCACGAGCGGTCTCGATCATCTTCGCCTACGCCTTGCGCATCTCTTCAGTTTCGGCCTTTGCTTTCCTGAGCTTCTCCCTCAGCTCTCCCAGCTCTTCCAATTGCCTTTTTAGCTGCACTCCTCTCTCCTTAGCAAGAGTCCTGATGCGCTCCATTTTCAGGACGAGCTCCTTGTTCTCCTTAACCACATCAAATTGGATCAACGATCTGGACATGCGGGTGGCCAGAAGGGCCTTCTTGGAGATAGCCTAATCAGAAAAACTTAATAAAAAAAATTAGCACAGGAGCAAATTATATGACACGGGTACGAGGAACAAAAATTTACCCGGGCTTTGTCCTGACACCAGGACTCCAGCAGCTGGTGATCTGTCATTCTTTCCAAGTCTGGTTGGTCTGCTGGTAGCATTTTCCGGAGCAGGTATTGTACGGCAGTCTCCCCTGAGCAGTTGGCGATTGAATTAATCGGGGGTGGACCGCTACGAGTACCGGCAGGAGGGGCATTATGAGCTGAGGAGACTAGAGCACGTCCACTGGAGGCTGTGCGCGGCCTCTTGGAAAGAGGAAGTGTATATTCCTCAGAGTCAGGGGAAGAGGGTCTGGCAAGAGCAGGTCGCGGGGTCAGTTGAGCAGGACTAGAGCTGACTTCTGGGAGGGAATCCTGAGCAGGATTAGAAGGTCCCACCCCCTGCTCGATAGCCCTGGAGGGTTCACTGGCTTTCCTCTTGGCTGCCTCGATCATTTCGCGCATCATCTTGTCTGGAAGCATCAAAAAAGAGGGTTAAGGGTAAAATAAACAAGCAAAACAAACTTGGAAGGAAAAAAACTATACCGATCTCTTTGGTTAAAGGGGCTGTTTCTGATTCATTGTTAAAAAAATCCAAGACAGAGGGAAGGAGAAGGTCAGTCACATGGAGAGGATTCTCATTTAAAGTAGAAATAATTTTCTTTATACGGGAAGACCTGTTGGTTGAGGACAGGGGAGGATATGAAGGTAATCCTTCAATGAGCTTAGGATTAAAACCCCAGTCCTCACTACAATAAACAAAGAAGAATTTCTTCCTCCAATCCTTGTTGGAAGTAGGAAGTTTAAATAAAAAGTGAACTCCGGGTCGGGCCGTCAAGTAAAAGCAACCCGGAAAAGAGATTTTCGCTTGGAAGAGATGGAAGAAGGTATGAGCGGAAGGGTCCAGACCAACGTGATGCATGGCCAGACTATAACAGACCATGATGCGAAAGGAGTTAGGGGTAAATTGAAAAACGGGTATTTGGTATATTTTGGCTATTTCCAGCATTAACGGATGCACGGGAAGGCGTAGGCCTGCCTGAAACTMGTCTTGGTAAAAGGTTAACCATCCAACTGGCGATTGACAGGCCAATATACCTGTCGGAGGGCAATAAACGTCATAAGGATCGGAGATTCTGTGTTTATGGTGGATTTCCTCCACCGTCCTTTTACTCAGGATGGAGGTAATTTTGGGGGGATCGGTGGCGGCCGGAGGATATTCCAGGCCGCCGGAGGAGGAGGAAAGGGCAGCCACCGCCGCGGCTGCCGAAGAAGAGATAGATAGAGAATCAAAGTCCACCATGGGTGAGTCAGTTAGAAGAGGGGAAGGTAGTATCGCCGCCGTTGGAGTAGCCGGCGGAGAGGAAGCATTATGAGGAGGAGCGTTAGAAGACGACGCCATTCTAAGGAAACTGAAATGAGATCAGGGGCTAAGAGAGGTATCTGGCTTGTAAAAGATTGCCGAAAAAGTCAAATTGAGAAATTTGAATCGGAGAGGATCACCAGAAATTCCGAGAAAGAGAAAGGAGGCTTGAGAGATTTAGAGAACTGAAAAATGCAAAGTGAGAGTTCAGCGGGAGTAAAAGGAAATAAGATAAAATTCGAAAAATGAGAATCGATAAAAGCGAGATTTGAAAGGATCCTCACATTTAATGTTGGCAGATGAACAGTACCCTAGGCGGCGAGCTGGAACGCCAACCGCTCTAGGGTAGGGCTAACGTGGCAGTACTAGAAAAGGCGCGAAAATAAAGTAATGGCTTTCGGAAATGAACCGGCACCATTAATGCCTGTAATTAGGCTTCAAGAGGATTTCTTGGGATCCGTGCAAAGCACGAGTAATAGACGTGTGGGTCCTCATTTATGACGAACACCCCTGGGGTACAACAGTTCTACCCCAATACCCATATGGGGGAGGAGTTGATGGGGCAATAGACTGGTCAGACCTAATTTGGGGTAGAGCTGATTTGGAAGATCTGGAGTAGTACGAATAAAACAAGATCGGCTTGGTCTGAGCGGGGGTCTGACCAGACCTGTTGGGAAAATAGGACACCAGGAAAGATGGGTACAACTCTCCTTTTCCCCTGAGCTGATAGAAGCGCTCTACCGGAAATTGCTTGATCAGAGCCAAACCTAGTACTGACACTGAGGTGATACAGAGAAAAGAAAAGAGGAAGACCTAAAATGGGGAAGACCTGTTTTCCGGACTCTTAATAAGGAGACAAGTGGGACCACTTGCTAGAATTAGTTGCGTAACGGCCCGTGATTCGCGGCATGTGCTACTGGGATCCCGGCTGGGGTCCCCACTAGGAAAAACTATAAATATCTCAGCCCCAAGGCTGAGAGAGGTATGTCATTCTCTTGAGCATTCTTGCTTTCTTTCTGGAAAACACCTCAAGCGCTTACTGACTTAAGCATCGGAGAGGTTTCCACTGGAAAACCACCGGTGGTCCTTTCTAATCCGTGTTTGTGGTGCAGGTCTGGGAGGCGTTCGTGTTTCAGGCGTCATTCCTGGCGTTGGTCATTTTTTGGGTGGAAACAATCACATATAACAGATACATATCATCACAAGTAATTGAAATTCTAAATCTAAAATTTAAAATTCTAAAATTAAAAAAATAAACCTAAAATAAAAAATTAAACCCTAAGATAGAAAATTAATCTCTAAAATGCTAAACTAAACCCTTAAATTGAACATTAAACTCTAAATCCTAAATTCCTATGATATATCATCACATATAACTAACAGATATCATCACATATAACTAACACATATCATCACATATAACTGGCAGAATGATAGATTTTTGCCGGGACCTTAAAATAGAAAACCGAATAACAAATATAAAAAACTAAACCTTAAAATGAAATATTAAACCCTAAAAATGGAAAACTAAACCATAAAATGTAAAACTAAACCCTAATATGAAAAAGTAAACCCTATACTCTAAATTCTTGACACATATCATCACGTATAACTACCATATATCATCACGTATAACTGTCATATATCATCTCGTATAACTATCATAAATCATCACGTAAAACAGGGTGCACCTACCAAGGTGTACCTAATAAATTGCCAAAAAAAAGAGTAAAAAAAAAGTTAGTTCTATACTTTATCACATCTTCGAAAAATCATACCTCAGAAGATTTGGTCCATTGCTTGTGTTATATTTTTGTTCGACTATAATACATAAGGTACAACATCTATATCTATTGTTTTTTTCCATTATAGAATGCATGACAATGACAGGAGAAATAAAATGAGTTTGAAAGAATTGCAGATCTCGATTCACAGTCTTAATTAATATAAAATGTGTATGTTGTGTAAAGTGTAAAATTAAAAGTAGTGGAAATCAAATACACATGTATAAAGACTTTGATTATAAGAATAATTTATTCTTATAGTCGAGCCAACAGGGCAAAAATCTTTACTAATCAAAAACTTGTGTTTCAGTGATTATAAAATCGTAATTTACTTAGTAAAGATAAACAAAAAACTCCTTAAAAGTAGATATGATCTAAACCAGTATAACTCTTCCAAAAACTAAGATTAACAATCAAAAGACTGGATTTTGAAGAAAATAATAAAACTATAGAAGTAAACAATTTCGGCTCTAGGATGATATTGTGGATGCCGAAGAGCCTATTTGCCCTAGCATTCAGAATACTGGATCCGGTATTCCGAATACCGAATACTCGTTTGCTCTAATACTCAAAAATCAAATACTCAACCAATAATTTATTATAGTTAAATAATTAAAGACTACTAAATAAATTATTATAATACAATATCATTCACTTTTCAAACATAACTTGACATCAAATACAATATAATAATATATTATGATCCACTTTTTAGACATGATTTGACATCTACAATAAAAATTAAAGGATCTGAACACTGTAAAATATAATAATTCTTACTATTCACACATACCACAAGATTCTGAATACCGGGATTTTTAATTCCAACGAATGCTAGTTCAAATAGCTCCAAACTCATTTGAGTCGCTTCCACCAATTTTGAAAATCCGCAACAAGATCAAACGTTTTTGCTTCGATTATTCTCTCTAAAAGCGTGAGTCATTTTTGAGCAATCTCTCAAATTTATATTGACACACATTGCTTGTATAAGAGACCTACAAAATAAGAGAGAAATAGATATATACAAAATACAACAAGTAAAAACCATTAGTATGGAATTAAGATCACATTGTAAGTAAATTCCTATTTATGTTTGTAAATTTGCCCCATAAGTAATTAATTGCTTGATAATTAATGGTAAAATACTTATTAAATATTGAATAAAATGTGAGAAAAAGGGTAAAATACCCATTGCGTACGAAGTTTTTTTTACTATGCACTAGATAGCCGACAACACATTTACTAACCTCGTATCATAGAAGTCATCTATTGGTGTGTGTGTGTGTGTGTGTGTGTGTGTGTGTGTGTGTGTGTGTGTGTGTGTGTGTGTATGTTTATAGGGATATGATCATATGAGAACCAATCCTTTAGGTGAGAATTAGGAACCTATACGGTTCATTAGATTTGATCAAAAATGACGATTATGATGATATAGATTATTGTTATAATTGATTTTATATTTTCAAATATAACGATTTTGATGTCATTATGTATAATATATTTTATGGCAACCCATAATATCACATTTATTATCATGTTTTATGCAAAAGGAAGTTTCCAATTTTCTTCAGATTTTGTCTTGTGTCGTCATTGTCGTATTCTCTTTTAGATCATTACCGACCATCATCAAGTAATACTAGATTCTTGACATTATTGAGCAAATTATATTTTAACAAAAAGATTGTATCACCTCAATGAGGGCGAATATACAGTAGTACAAAAAACACATTTTAGAACAGACATTCGGGAAAGGTTGTTTCAGCATCCTTCTAGAATGTCTGTCCGGTGGCATCTCGTAATTCAAAGTCAGTGATTGGCCATATCCAGAAGGTATATTGTAAATCCGTTCTGGGATATTCACTTTTCAGAAGGTATATTTCACACCCGTTCTAGGATATTCACTTTTCAGAAGGTATATTTTAAATACCTTCTGATATATTCAATTATTTAGAAGGTATATTGTAAATACCTCTTGATATATTCAATTCTTTAGAACGTATATTGTAAATACCTTCTGATATATTCAATTCTTTAGAACATATATTGTACATACCTTCTAGTAAAATATATAAAACTCTAGATCGTATTTATGTATTATACAATCTGAAGCTTAATAAACTTTGACCACCCTAATTTCCATCCCGTACTCTCCGCAGATCTCTACCCCTTCAACTATCATCACCGCCATGGCTTCTCCGTCGTCATCAACCCTATCTCTACCGCCACCCCTCTCGCCCCAACTAGATCCCCTACTTCTACCCACATCTGCATATCATATCTCCTCCCATTTAGAGATCGAAACCTGTGTTCCGGGTACACCCATTTGGTAACCCTAATTCAATCCTACCAGGAGAAACAGTACTCATTCACTATCTGATGCGGCTTTGACTCCAAAATCTCCACTCAGTGCCGACAAGAAATGGAGAAGCTCCGGCCCAGCCCAAAAGCACATCATTGTTAGTCTTCTCTGTACCCCCAAACGAATATCGGGCACTTCCAAGTTCATTTTGGTTGCTGCGACTCCCAAGTTAATTACCAATGCTGCTTTTTTAATGCGTCCTTATCTGCTTCAATTCTTCAATTTTTTACGTTTTAATTAATTTTCTCATTTTATGGAATTTAAATTTGAATTTCATGTATGTTGAAGCTACCAAGAATGGAGTAGTATTTGGTAAGTACTGCTTTTCCTTTTTCTTTCCTTGTAATGCATTTTCATCTCACCATCGTGTGCCGTATCAAATTGAATCTCATAATGTTTTAGAACACAATGTATTTACTGCTGATGTATTTCATTTCTTAATTTTGTAAACTCAAAAGAATGAAACACTTGATGTTAATCTATTCGTCTGATGATTCCTCTCGCATTGCAAATAATAGCTAGGGTAAATTCCGAAATTTTGGTCTGAATATTGAATATGATACTACAACAATATTATTTTTACATATGTCATTTCTTTCTATGATTTCATATTAGTTTTTGTTTGTGATTATTCTATGGTTAAAATCGGCATGATGAACTAATATAGGTCTTAGGGCTCCTTCCTGAAGTTATTGATAGATCAATAAGTATTTGATCTGATCAGGTTCATTTTCTAACTCCTTGTCGTAATTTTAAATTTTTAAGTAAGGTGGCGCTATATTGATTAATATGACCCTTTCTTGTAAATTGTACTCTATGAGAGGACTAATAATGTGACTAAGGGTTGTTTAATAAATGCATATGTAATTATATCAAAATTTAGTTAGGCAGAACAACCATCAAAGCCCAAGCGTTAGCAAATTTCATGTAAGAAATAGTTAGCCCCCTCGAAGAGAAAGGAAGTTGGACTATTTACACTGATGGATCAGTATGGGGCCTAGAGTGTGGGACAAGAATAGTATTTATAAATCCAGAAGGAATCACTACAGAGTATGCGGTACGAATGAACTACCATTTATCCAACAATTAGGTAGAATATGAGGCCTTCTTGAGAGGTATACAGATGGCGAAAGAGCTCATGGCCAAACGAATAAGTGTACGAGTAGATTCCCAGATGGTGTATAAACAGGTGCTAGGAGAATTTGATACCCGAGAAGAACGCATGAGAAGATACATAGCTCAGTTCTATGAGATGACCAAGACTACCGAATTCTTGGAGGTGCTCCAGATCCCTAGAGAGGAGAATGGTCGGGCAACTATTTCGCTAAAATAGCTAGTTCAGCAACCGATTGCCAAGAAAGAGTAACTACATTACTGATAGCACAACAGGGGTTCAAAGAGAATGAGGTAAATGAGCTAAATGAAGAAGGAGATTGGCGTGCCCCCGTTAGGGCATACCTGGAGAAGAGAGAACCACCACATAAAAGAGAGAAGCGGCGAATATTCGGATCAGGTCGGACCAATTTTTTTTTAATTCAAGGAGATCTTTTCAAGAGGGGTTTCAGAAAGCCTCTCCTGAGATGCCTAGGCAGAAGATAAGGTGCTCATGTGCTGAAAGAAATCCATGAAGGTGCTACGGCAACCATATGGGCACTACATTCTTAACAAGTAAAATGCTACGAGCAGGGTACTTTTGGCCACAGTTAAGGCATGATGCAATGACCTTGGCCAGGACATGTGATCGGTGCCAAATACATTCCCCAAGCATACATCGTCCAGTAGAGGAACTCATGACAATGAGCTCTCCATGCCCCTTCGAGAAGTGGGGTATAGACCTGGTCATACCCTTTTCTATGGAACCAAATCAGAAAAAGTTCTTGATAGTAGCCATAGACTACTTTAACAAGTGTGTAGAGGCTGAAGTAGTGGATAAAACCACAAAGTATATGGTCATACGATTTATCTCGAAGATCGTGGTGTGCCGATTTGGTATCCCACGAACACTTGTGTCGAATAACGGTACGCAATTTGGAGGGTCCAAAATGAGAACTTGGTGTGCAAAAATGAAAATAATACAGCGCTTCACCTCTTTTTACCAACCCCAAGCGAATGGCCAGGTAGAGGTCACCAATCGCATATTAGTTCATGGGATTAAAGCGAGGTTGGAAAGGTCAGTAAGCGAATGGGTGGAAGAGCTCAGCTTGATTCTCTGGGCGTACCGAACAAACCATAAAAAAGCTACAAGGGAAACACCATTCAGTCTAGTATATGGAATGGATGCGGTGATCCCTGCCGAGATTGGGTTGGAAACATACAAGATACAAAACTTTAATGAAGAGGAAAATGAGGCAAGATTCATTGGATATGATAAATGAAAAATGAGAGCTGGCCTTTCTGAAGATGGAGCATATGAGAGGATGAATTAGAGCAGCTTATAAAAAGACAATTGTTAAACGACAATTTCAGGTGGGAGACCTGGTGCTCCAGAGAGATGACATGGGCAAAGCTCAGGGAAAATTGGAAGCAGCATGGCTGGGTCCATACAGGGTGGTCAAGATCTTGGCTGGGGGAGTATTCGAGCTGGAACAGATGGATGGAACCAAGCTACCGCGAGGATGGAACATAGCTAATGTACGAATGTATTATGTTTGAGTTACCACATGAAGATTATTTATTTAAAAAAAAAGAAACAAAACAGAACTACACGGATAGGTCAGTAAAGGGAGGACGCCCAGGAATGATCCGATTGATCAATAAATGATGGATACCCCAAAATAAAACTGCCTCAATAGGTCAGTAAAGGGTGGACGCCCCAGAATGATCTGATTGATCAATAAAGGGCGGATACCCTAAAACATGACTGGCCCGATAGGTCAGTAAATTGAGGACACCCCAAAATGATCTGATTGATCAATAAAGGGTGGATACCCCAAAACATAACTGACCCGATTGGTGAATAAAGGGCAGACGCTCTAAAATGATCTGATTGATCAATAAAGTTTGGATATCCCAAAATAGAAATGACCCGATAAGTCAGTAAAGGGAGAACACCCCAGAATGATCCGATTGATCAATAAAGGGTGGATACCCCCAAAACATGATTGACCCGATTGGCAGTAATGGGCGGATGCCCCAGAACAATCTGATTGATCAGTAAAGAGTGGATGCCCTAAACATGACTGAACCGACAGGTGAATAAAGGGCCGAAGCCCCAGAATGATCCAATTGAACAATTAAAAATGGATACCTTAAAACAATAATTGGAAGGGAAAATCCCAAAATGATCTAAAGACCGGGATCTAGCTGGCTCAATAGGTCAGCAAGAATCCCAAAGGCATAACTGATAGGTCAGTAAGAAGCCCCAAGGCAATCAGATAGAGCTCAGGCACGCTTGACCTGACGAGACAGTAATGTCCAGTTAAAGCCCACACATTGCTGACCAGCAAAGGAGAGGTCGAGGCCCGAGCACGCCATGATAGGTGGAAGCCTCATAATTTAGCAAGGTAAAGCACATTATGAGAAACAATCCAAAGGCGTTTCAACATTATTCACCAAGATTCATTACAGATAAGCCAGCAAAGGATAAAAAAACCCCATGAGGGTGGAAATAAATAGACAAAAATCCTAGCACCAAACTAAGATACAAAATTATTCAAAGGCCCTCTTAGAGCAGGAACACAAAAGACACCACAAGCTACTAGATTGCTCAAAAGAGCTTAAGGGTTGGATGATGAAACTCTCCTATCTTCAGTACAGACAGATGGAAAATCCTGAGCAAAAGTAAGCCTACACCTTAAACCCTATAATCTTGCGTATTTAGCTCATCCTCTCCCCTCTCAACCGTCCCGAGGCATCCCCGAAGTATTTCTCCCCAAAGATGTTATCTAGCTGAGGCCCATCCCGTAGCTCATCCAGACCAGCATAAGTCGGGGAAGAGGTAGTCCCTGGCAAAGTAAGGGTCAAATCCTACTCTGGATGAGGAGACTAGCTTGAACCCTTAGCGCGAAAGAGCTGAAGGAGATGTTCAACAAACTGCGTAGTCCCGAGCTAATGGAGGCAGCCGTCCTCCTAGTCGAAGACAAGGCTGGAGGGCTCGGGAGGATCCTCAAGGGGGACCTTGCGATCAAAGGCAGCGTATTCATGGCAGCATCCTTCTATTTACACAAGTTTAACATCCTTTTCTCCCTCTCCTTCAAGGCAGCGTGTTCCCGAGCCAAGTCTGCGTTCAGGAGGGCTCCCCAAGCCTCCAGAATGCTGTTTTGACATCAGCTTGGCGTTTAATAAAATTAACAAATTGCGATGTAAAAAAAAAAGAGGAGAGAAAGAGGGAAAATGTAGGGGTCAGTTACCCTAGCCTTATCATGGCATAGAGATTCTATCAGCTCGGGATTCGACCATTTCTCCAGAATTCTCCGGTCGGCCGAGGGGCATTGCCTCTGAACGAACTGAACTGCTACTACCCTGGGCAATCTAGGACCAACGTGCTATTGAAAAGATTTATATTGGGGTTCGCCACTTTGGACCCCGAGATCATGCCCCCCTTGTCGGGACGGATGCGTTTTTGGGAAATGAGCGGATGCTCACCCCAAAAGTCTGAAGAAATGGTTAGATCTATCACGGACTTGGCCCGATCTTCGGGCAGACCTTGGTAACTTGGAGGTAGTGATTTCTTCTTACGCTCTGCGGATAGTAGCTCTTTCATCATGGTGTCTGCAAGAGAGATAAGTAATGGTAAATAAACGAAAATAAACACGCGTCAAATATTGATAACAGATATTGATAGGGGGAACCGAATAGTCTGTTCAGTATACCAATTTTAGTAGAAAGGGGATCTGTTTCCTCGGCAGAATTGAAAAAGTTCAGAGTAGCAGAGGTAAGGAGTCGGGACAGGTTAATGTTATTATTATTCAGGGATTTGACAATCTTTTTCAGGATAGAAGATCATTCTCCCCTATTCAGGTGGGCTTAGGCCGGAAGGGTACGAATGGATATGGGAGAGAAGCCCCAATTACCTGAACAACTAGCGAAAAAGTATTTTTTTTTCCTCCATGCTTTGTTGGACGAAGGATATCTAGTGAGAAACCTCACGCCGGAGCAGGCAGACAAATAGAAGAAGCCCGTAGATGAACTTTTAGCTTGATACGAGGGGGAGAGTCCGGAATATCACGCTACGAGCCAAAACTCCACTATCAACCTAAAAGCATTGGGCACAAATTCGTGCACTGGAATTTGGTAACTTCGGGATACCGCTAAAATAAAGGGGTGAGGGGGGAGACGCAACCTAACCTGGAACTTATCGGTAAAAAAAGGTCAAATACCCAGTGGGGGGATGAGACGCTCTGTCACCAGAGCTATGCACTACAAAACCAGCCTTTCCACATCATTTTTCATTAAAAACCGACGCGGAAAGTCATCAATCCACGTCGCTTATCACTAGAAACCAACGTGAAAAGTCATGGAATCCACGTCGGCTTTTTACTAAGAACAGACATGAAAAGGAAGAGAATCCACGATTCTGTCACTTTTTCACGTCGGTTTTATTGAGAACCGATGTGGTAGTATTTTTTTTAAAAAGTTACCCATTCATTTATACCATTCCACCTAATAAATAATATATAATAAAACGTTTGTAACCTAGACTCCTACCAACAATGAACAACTTAATTAAAACAAATTGAATTAAACATTAAAATCAATAATTATAATGCGCTCAACTAAATTTCAAATGATATTTTACAAGGAATAATTATAAGTTGGTAAATTTCCTCAAAATAATCGAGCCACATGGATAGCGGCGGTAGTGTTTTTACAAGGAATAAAGTGAACAGTTCTTGAGAAACGATGGACAACAATTACTTTAATGATCAGAGTAAAACATCTGCACACTTAAAACAAATTAAAAAAAAAGAGACAAGTTCAACCTCATAAATTCTTTTGGCCTCCATGTATGCTAAACTGATCTTTAAGAATAGGAGAGCAACAAGTTTACGAGCAGCCAAACTCGTACTAATCTGCTTCTGATTCCCACTGCCGTAATAAAAAAAATTAATCAATGAACTGAAAAGGCAAAAAGGATGAATAAGAAGAATTTGTAAGCATGTCTCAAATTTCAAACAAAATTTACTTGCAAAGCGTCTCATATACTAAAGGAACAGAGATAACATAATTATGTTGATAACGACGCAAATCGTCCTGCAACCAATTAAATTAGCAAATTGATTTACCTAAAAAGGATTTTGTCACCTTTTAAAAAACCCGGGATAAGTTATAGTAAATATCTCAAGTGGATTATTAACATAGTTTTGGTTCCAGGATACAACAGCAGCTTCAACCTAGATGTGGAACAGCTAAATCAATTTTCCATTTGTGAAAAATGCAACAAAAACTTAATGAAAGATCAGTCAACATCAAAAAGGAGAAAACGATGAATTGCATGGAACTTCCACTTACATTCGTAAAAAATAAGCAAGAAAGATGTAAAAGAGCAATAGTAATAATAACCGACCTTATCTTCAGAGAGTGCGTACTGCCCTCTAAAAACATCGACTTTCGAGGCACGAAAACTCATGTATTTCACCACATCTTTGACTTTTAGCGCCGAATTCTATTGACATTGTCAATAAAAGGAAAAAAAAACTATTATAATCAGATATTTTTCAAAATTAAAAATCCTGAATTGTTATCATTGAAAAATAAATCAAGATTATGACCTAATAGAGAAACCTTCCAGAAGGAAAAAAAATCGCATGTACCAGTAATAGCAAACCTGCAATGCAAAATAGACAAACCGTCAAATGAAACAGACACCAATAAATACACAACTGCAATCAGAATAAAGAACATATAATATGAACAGGATTAGTGAGCACCCAGTTTGCAACTCCAATATGAATATACGTGTTCCGATTGACATAAGGCCAGTGATATGTTACAATTATTCCTGATTTTCTTATAACTTTCACATGGACATTTCAGTAGAAACACAACATCAATCTACAGCTATTTCAGAGGTTTATATCAATAGAAGCCTTTTAACTTCATCGCATGTGATCGCCCGTCGTCAAGCGTCAAATTTAAATGTTTATTTTCCTCAGCTTCTCTCCACTAACTAGTAGTAGCGACAAGTAAGGGTCGAACCCACGAGGAGTGTGGTTAAATTGTGACGAATCGTATTTTATTTAAATAAATGATTGGGGTAAGGAATTATGAATTAATTCAACTAATAAAATAAACGAGCAATTAAACTAGCAGAAGAACAATCAACGAAGAATTTAATAATAATAAAGGCCTAGTTCTAGTTCAGTTTCCACCCTCGATTCACTCATTTAACCATCCACAACTTCGTAATCCATTCATCACATGCGATTAAAAATCCTAAGTAGCAATAAGCTCAGCTACTCGAATTTACCCTTACTGTGTACTCAATTAAAATAAGCTCTTTAATTGAATCTAATTATTGAATAACCTAGAATAAGCTCTCTAGGTTCAACCCAACAACAGCATTAATAATTAGGCAAATAGATTAATCTAGGTAACAAACGCATAAGCTCGGTTCATTCAACCTATGTTGTGTTGTCCCTAACGATTTACAATCATTAGTTGCTTCAGAGAAATAGTAATTACGAAAATTACATGGGAAGCAATCCTATTTCTAGCAATAGATAACCAATCCCTAATCTAGGTGATCAAGCCAAATTAAGAATTAAGCAATCATACATTGAAAATAGAACAACACAAACAATCGCATATGACGAACGAAAAACAATATTGCATTAATCAATTAAACATAGTTTCATGAGGGTTTCAACATCCCTACAAGTAGATAATAAGTTTACTCACTCATGGAGTTAAGAAAATAAAAGAAAAGGTTCAGATAAACAAACATAATCCTTGATAAAATAGGAGAGATGATGTATTGAACTTGAATCTTGCGTCTTGGGACGTCAATCTTCAAGTTCCCTTGCGTATGGATGACTTGGGACGAGTTAGAACCTCTCTCGACCTTCTTAGAACCCTAGGATATGTTATATTATGCCTCTGAGACGAAATAGGGTCGGGGTTTATATAAAATTCCTCTTTCTTGCCGCCCAAGATTCGTCATAAAATAATTCTGCCGAGTCGGCATCGACGGAGCGTCGACTGACGCGAACCGGCCCTCGGCGTCGACGCAAATCACCTGCCTGCGTCGTCTAGCGTGTGTCGACGTCGACTCTTCAGAGCATGAGCGTCGACGGAGCGTCGACTCATGGGCGTCAACATCGACGCTTCAGAACATGGGCGTCGACAGAGCGTTGACTCATGGGCGTCGACATCGATGCTTCAGAACATGGGCGTTGACTTAGCGTCGACTGACGCGAGCCAGCCTTCGGCGTCAACCGCACATCGCGTCGACTGACGCGGTCCATCCTGGGCATCGACGCGTCATCGACGCACCATCAAGAATCTTGAGTTTTTTCTCCTCGATTCGTCAATCCTCGTTTCTCTACTTCCTTGAGAGACATCCTTCGATAAATATAGCACCAAATACTGCAAAATAGAGAGGAAATATACGATTGGTGCTTGATTGCTCATAATAACAATTATACGAGAAATAGGCATATATGATAATATTAAGCACATAAAATCACCGGAATTAAACCGTCAATTAGCGTGTAATTTCTCGTTTGTCAAATCCCCCAGACGTAAACCTTGCTTGTCCTCAAGCAATATGAAGAATTAAAGCATAGGACAACCATAATATAAGCAACTCACTCAAATTACCCAAGTGAATTTATTCGGACTCTAGACACCACTATATTTTTAGAGATCTTAGACGTGTCATGTATTGGCCTAAGTGATCCCAGTAGCTTGGCAACCCCTTCTTATAGACGTCACGTCAATGTACTATGGTGCCCCCTTGCCACTCAATGGTTTGGCTCTATCAGTCATTGGAATTGATCAAATATCTCGTTCTCTCCCATTTATTTATTTATTTTTTCAATTAAGGCCCGCAGCTCCGCACTACCGTCCTTGACTTCATAATGATGATAAGGCGCTAGACATGAGGATTGTCTTGATTGGGTGTGTGATTGTTGAGTTCACCTCCGCCATGTTTTGAGAATTTGATAGTGTGATGCGCCTTTGAGCGTGTGCATGAATTTTTGAGCTACTAGCATCTTCGTTGGACTTCGCTCTTTGGAATTTGTAAGCGAATGCACTTGATAAATACGGATAGGCAGCTGTTTCGGCACCTCAATTCTTTTTGATTTTTCAATTTTCTACTTTCACCATGCCGGCATACCCCAACCGGACTTTATTTGACTTCTGTTTCTACTAACGAGATAGCATCACGCAATCGCCAACTTCAAGGCCCCACACAAACTCATATTAAGTACGGCAACCACAAGTACATATCAATAACGCAATAATCTAGAATCGACGCCCCACAAATGACTCACAAAAACACTAACATGCGTACCTTTGACCTTTAAATCAAATGACGACTAAAGATTTTGACCGAAACGTAGTTCATCCAGGCAATTCAAACAAGTACTCTTAATCTTTTCCTTTTAATCCCCCGGTGTTTATCGCAAAAATTGTTAAAATTTAGTACAAAAATCCTCAATATAACCACAATAACTCACTCCCCCAAACTTAAATATTGCTTGTCCTCAAGCGAATGCAAAACAAGAATAAGCACATCATAATATCATGGGGAAAGAGTAGGAGAAGAAATCACCCGGGGAAGTGTCGAGGGTCTTGGTCATATGCTCGGTCCTTTGAAAGGTGGCCCACACATCTAAAACAATACATCGCCTCCCAAGCTGCAAAAATAATAAAAATAGAAAAGAAAACAAGTAAAGGTTTGGTTGCCTCCCAACAAGCGCTTTTGTTTAAAGTCGTTGGCTCGACTTATTCCCATGATTACGTCAAAGGCGGTGCTTCCAACTCCAGTCGTTCCTCATCAACAGAGTGAAACCCTTCATAATACGGTTTGAGTTGGTGTCCATTCACCTTGAACGTCTTGTTCGTCTTTGGGCTACAAATCTCCACCGCACCATGCGGGAATACGTGGGTGATAACAAACGGTCCAACCCACCTTTAACGCAACTTACCGGGAAATAGCTTAAGGCGAGAATGAAAAAGTAGCACTTTCTCGCCCACTACGAATTCCTTCCTTGAAATCTTCAAGTCATGAAACGCTTTCATCTTCTCTTTATAGATTAGCGAGTTTTCAAATGCTTCATTCCGTATTTCCTCCAATTCTCGTAGTTGCAACTTCCTTAGCGCCCCGGCTCCATCAAAATCAAAGTTGCATTGCTGCACGGCCCAAAACGACTTGTGTTGGAGCTCCACCGGCAAGTGATATGGCTTCCCAAAAATGAGGCGATACGGAGACATCCCGATTGGCGTTTTAAATGCCGTGCGATACGCCCACAGTGCATCCTTCAGCTTGATGCTCCAATCCTTACGGTTTGCTTTGACGGTCTTTTCCAAGATGGACTTGATTTCTCGATTTGAAGTTTCGGCTTGTCTATTTGTTTGAGGATGATAGGTCGTAGAAATCCTATGAGCAGCACCATACCTTCGGAGCAATGCCTCCACCGTTTTGTTGCAAAAGTGGGTGCCACGATCGCTTATCATAGCTCGAGGGATCCCGAACCTTGAGAAGATCCGAGATTTAATGAAACGTGCAACAACCTTCGAGTCATTAGTTGAGGTGGCTTTCGCTTCCACCCACTTGGAGACATAATCCACCGCAAGTAAAATATAAACATTCTTGAAAGAATTAGGAAAGGGGCCCATAAAGTCGATGCCCAGACATCAAAAATTTCACAAACCATTATGGGCACTTGGGGCATTTGACTCCTCCGTGAAAGGTTCCCCGTGCGTTGACAATTATCACATGCCCTACAAAATTCATACGCATCTCGAAATAGGGATGGCCAATAAAAACCACTGTCAAGTACCTTATGCGCAGTTCTCTTCGATCCAAAGTGTCCTCCACATGCATGAGAATGGCAAAATGAAAGAATAGCGTGGAACTCCGATTCGGGGACGCACCTTTGAATGACTTGATCAGCACAATGCTTCCAAAGGTATGGGTCGTCCCACACATAATATTTCGCATCACTCCTCAATTTGTCCCTCCTCGATTCGTCAATCCTCGTTTTTCTACTTCCTTGAGAGACATCCTTCGATAAATATAGCACCAAATACTGCAAAATAGAGAGGAAATATACGATTGGTGCTTGATTGCTCATAATAACAATTATACGAGAAATAGGCATATATGATAATATTAAGCACATAAAATCACCGGAATTAAACCGTCAATTAGCGTTTAATTCCTCATTTGTCAGTATGCATATAAATCTCACCAAATAGTACTATAGACGCAATCAAGTAGAAATATAAATTATATATGTCTAAACTTACAATTAATCCAGTGACCCTTATAGAGCTCATACTGATTCTAGTTTTTGGAAAATGCAACAGGACAAGGCAAATTAACTACGAACATGAAATTCAAGGCTGTAATAATAATACAGATCACAATAGCCACGAGGCACAAGAAATTGGACGCTCTCCATGAGAAAGCATGCTTGAGCAACCTATTATTAAGATGGTTATTACACATATGATCAGTAATGTATAGATTATTATAATTAAATGGGGCCCACAAATTTTTCTTCCACCTCTGACAAAGTAATCTTTCCACGACATAACAGAAGGATGAAATCTGTCAGACCAAAACCACGTAAAAATCATGGAGTGAAAAATAGAAGTTCCGCAGAATCTCAACATTTTAGAATAGAATTGAATAACACTTATTTTCACAATTTATTTTCTAAGTTGGTATCTACATTTGCCCTTGCAGCCCCTTCAATAATACTTCAGCAAGTAGTTTCTCAGTATTCTTAGGCGTATCAACCAACTATTTCGTTGAATTGAAACAAGAATGACACTGACTGATTACAACATATATTTTACCCCATAATTCTCAAGAGAGAGAAAGAGAAAGAGCCTAATGCAAATCCACTTGTTTCTTCTTGCATTCAAAGTGAGAATCTGTAAACTATCTGAAACTGAAATACAGATTCAAGAAGGTGGCAACACAGTTGTTCAAACAAGTTACACTAACACATTATAAATCATTATTGGGAACCATATAGCACACACATTATTGGAATAAATCTTATTAAGGCAAAATATTCATTTATAAAACATATCCAATCTCCCCCATATCTTTCCATTCTATATTAAGAATAATCTTTTGGGCTACAATGAAAACTGTAGATTAAATGTGTCCCAAAACTCTCTCATACATTAAGAACATACGAAAACCAAAAATCTTATTGATTGTTCTTAAATAAAATTCTTAAAGTATTATTAATAAAATCCTCTCATGAAAACTCTCTCATACAATTAGAAATTATAGTTGCTATCTGATAGGGAAATTTCCCCTTCACTGAACTTCTATGGGTGGGCTTGAGCTTTGCCTATTAGATAGCAAATATAATTTTAAATCATCACTATAGCCTACTCTTTCATTGGTCTACTCCGTCTTTATCAAATTCTTCTTTTATCCTTGCTCTTYAACAAGAACCTGAATGGAATCGAAAGGTCTTCAAACCTTTCAAATGATTCCATCTACCCACTTTGGTAGAACATCTTTCCTCYGATTCATTGGAACCTTCTTTTTCAAAACTTGACTCTCCAGGAAAACTAGCCAATTAAATTTAAATGCAAAATCAAAGTTAGATTAAAGATGAACTTACTTGTTTAGGCCATGAGGAAGACAATGAATTTTTCAGCTCCAGACGTTTAGCGTAAAGGTCTTTCAATCCTTCTTTCAACTTTACCTCGTGGTGCTTATTTTCCTCAAGTGTACTTACCAGACGATCCAAAAATCTGAAACCCAAATTGACAGAAGCAATTACTTCATATTTTAGGAACCTTAAGAAGCAAAGTACGAGACTTGATATGAAAAAATCAATCAAAAATACAAAGAGAGCAAACGCAGATTACGATATTAGATAGCTATGGCGGTGATGACGACAACGGAGGTAGCAACAATAGTAGGGGGCGGTGGCAACGCGAAGGGCGGCGGTGGCGACGACGATAAGGGTGGTGGTGGTGGAGGGCCGAAGAATATGAAGTGTAGTTTTGGGGTGTTTACAGTTTGAGGGTAGGTTTGACCTTTTTTTTGATATATTTTTTATTTGTGGTGAACTATAAATTCTCGGGGTGCGTATATCCGCACCCATAGCTTAATTATTGCCTGTTTTTGGTTTTCTTTTTTAATTTTGATTTAATCTGTGGAGTAGGTTCATCCTTGAGTGATTCTGCATTTCTTTTTCGACGGGCTTAACTGTGTGTATTACTAAGTTTCTTAATTTCTTTTTAATAACCCCCACTTCCCACGAAAATAATTGGGTATTCAAATGAAAATAGTCTAGTTACCATTATTAATATGTCATTAATTTTTTTGTTTTCACACATACTCTTAATTAATATTTTTAAAATACTAATTTTTAGGTAAATTAAAAATTGATGATTACAATACAAAATTTTAATATTTCAATAAAAAATATATTAATTTCAACACTAAAATTTTAGATTATTAAATGATATTAATAAATTTGAGAAGATATAATTAAAGAATAATATATAAATTAGTATCTTAACTATATATCATAAGGTACATTGCTGGTACAACATAATTAGGTGTGTGGTACAATAAGGACACTGATACTGAACTTGTAGGGTATACTGATTCGGACTGGGCTGGGGATGTGGTAGATAGGAAGAGTACTACAGGGGGCTATCTTTTCTTGGGAAATAATCTAATCTCATGGTATAGCAAAAAACAGAATTGTATTTCTCTTTCTACAGCTAAAGCCGAGTATATTGCAGCTGGAAGTGCATGTACACAATTATTGTGGATGAACCAGATGATAGAAGACTACAGTCTGTACAGTAGTATTTTGACTGTGCTTTGTGAAAATTCCAGTGCCATTGACATCTCGAAAAATCTGGTCCAGCATTCTCGAATCAAACACATTGACATAAGGTACCACTTTATTCGAGACTTAGTTGAGAAGAAGATTATTAGCCTTGAGCATATAGGAACAAACAATCAGCTTGCTGATATCTTCACAAAGGCATTATATTTCGAGATCTTCTCTCGTTTGAGAAGAGATCTCGGTATGTGCATTGTCTGAGCCAATGTTGGTTTGTGATGTTGTGACACACCATATCAACATCGGTCACAACATCCGTATAATTTTGCATGCATTTTTATTTCTCATTTCATACATAATCCAAATGCATTGAGTCTGGTTGAAAGTGAGATAAGGTCCAGTGTTGCAATAAAAGTGATGACAAAAAGACTAACCTCTTCAATTAGGTGATTGTGGAGCTTGCCCGCAGAAACTAGTTTTCTCACAGGTCCAAAAACAAGAGGTGTTAACAACAATTGCTGAAGATAAGCTATTTCTCTTCAAATCTCTAAAGAGTTGAAGAAAATCTGGATAAAGTTTGATCTAATCTTTAAACTTCACCTTCTTGAGCAATTATGACATAGTCATTAACTCGGATTAAGGGGTAAGTTTCCATTGACTTCGCCTGAGGCAATGTTGGTTATAATATTGTTAGTAATAAAAAAGCAACACTGATCGAAGTCACTAAAACCATAATGTGAATAATTTTAACCTTTTTAGGTCATGATATTAGGCATCTAATAGGACATTCATACTTTGGAAGATGCCTTCTTGCTGTGCGTACTGTTGCTTGTGTTTTTGTCTATCTTCTCTTAATTGCATTTTAAATCTAGTTAACTAAGTTTTTAGTGGAGTTGTACTCGGGCGGCTGGACAGGTAATAACGAGCTTGATTAGGAGAGTGATAATTCATATTGCACAAGATTGATTTATATGTTGATGGTTCAATTGCTCCAGTTCACTACTTCGGTTAATTTTGTAGTAGAAGTCGTGCAATTGTATACTTTTTTAAAAAAAATTAATGAGATAATGGTTGTAGAGGGGGGAGGTGGTGGTTGATCACGTATCCTACATTAAGGGGGAGTGGTTTTGTTTATATAAAGGAAAGAAAATCAGGTTATAGGCCCAAAATCCGCTGGAAGGTAAAATTAGGCATTTTCCTTTTATTTTCTATTTTTCTCTCTCCTTGGCAATGGTCATTTTTCTTGGAAAGCTTAAATACCTGGTTCTTTTTACCGTTTGCCCACTTCCCCATTAATCCCCTGCAACTGAACTCTCCATCTCTCTCAGACCTCTCCATCTATCTCGATCTTTTGTTGCTCTTGTGTTTTTGAGAAATTTGCAGGATGTCAAAATCGCCTTCGTCCTCATCTATTCTTGAGTTGTCGGCAGAGTTCCGTCGCTCCGGGGAAAAGGTTCCTCCAGTGTATGTGAAAACTGGTGGCCTGGACATTCTCGCTGAAGTCGGTGGTGGTTCTTCTTCCATCCCAACATCACCACCTCCCTCGCCGCCGCGTGATTCTCATGATGTTGTGCCGGCTCCTACACCGATTGATGCCGCCCCTGCAGCACAGGTATTTCTAGAGCATCCCGGCAGCGAAATTGATGTTGACAATCCACCAACTTTGGCATTTATTACTGAAACATTTGGACGAGTGGGGAACCCTACCCTAAAAAGATCCCGACGATTGCGCAATATACCTCCCAGCGTAGTGCCGCCTGCAGTACCGAAGAGCCAAGCAGGGCCACGTCGCAATGTGACAATTGAGCACATGAACCTCACGGAGGATGTCACGGTGATGTCGGACCCTGACGACATAATTATGTCCCTACTGCTCCGGTGGAAGGATCGGTGCCTCCTTTTATTTCGACTCCAAGTCTGACGGCGAAGAAGACACCTCGCCAGAAGCAGACTGTGAAGTTGGCCAACAAGAAATCTGCCCCGGTGGCCGTCAAGGTTTCTCCAGGTTCCACTGAAATTGAATATTCTTCCCCCCTATACTGTTTTAGATTTTATCTCAGGAGAGGTCACTAGTTCATCCAGACCATCTACTGCTGTTCCTCCTCCGTCATCGGTTCGTAGTGATCAACCCGAGTTTGGTCCTGATCTTTTTGAGTACTACCCTGATTCATCTTTTGATGTGCCTCTTTGTGACATCGTGTCTGCTCTTAAGAAAGATAAGAAGAAAACAGGGGAAGTGAAGAAAGCCAATGTTGGTCCCCATGTTGGTTCCCCCATACCAACATCGCCGCAAGCCCAGGATGCTTCATCCTCTGCCTCCGAGTCTGATGATTTTGCTTCTCCTGCTCCCGTGTCGCCTCCTTCTGACACTTTTACTCGCTCTTACTCCTCCACTGGCATCCCCTCTCGGACTGTTGAACTTGAAGATATGGTGCCATTTTCCGGCAGGTTTTTGACTGCCGAGGCCGAGGAGTTGTTTGCTGAATACTAAACCCGACATATGATCACTGAGCGTCGAGTCCCGGTTGAGTTATTTGAGAAGCAAAACTTGATTGCTTATTTTCAGCACAAAGGTATATATTCCACAGTCTCGACTGGCATGCCTTTTATTCGTGAAATCATTGTGGAATTATTTGCCAATTTGTTGCCATCTATTGTTGATTTGACTTCTGTGGATTATGGCAAAGTTTGTGTGCGTGGAAAAATGTTTAGTTTACCCCTAATTTAATTGATGAGTTGTTTGGAACTGAGCCGTATCGGAGTGATTCGACTGTGGACGACATGAATGAAGTTATCTCATTCTTTTCTGGAGGTTTAGTTCATGCATGGTTTGAGAAATTACCGAGTACTCGTCTTTCTTCCCTTTATTATGTTTTACACAAGGTAGCAATTTGTAAGTGGGTTCCCTCCAAGAACACAAATTGTGTTACGTGGCCTCAGGCCCAGTTTCTGTATAAGCTCGGGTGGGGAATCAAGTTTAGCTTCGTGCATCATGTCTTTGACATTGTCACAAAGTTTTCCACCACCAAGTCCGCAGCCTCGTTGTGCTTTCCCTCGTTGATCTTCAGCTTGCTTGAGAATCAGGGTTTGGTGCTTCATCCTGATGATGTGCTTACTGGCGAGGCTGACTACTTTGCTTTGAGCGGCCAACATATTACGGGTGCACGGGTTATTGATCTTCCGTGGATGGCTCCTTTCCGAGCCAATGTTGATACTGATGTTGGGTCCAGCGTTCCCAACATTGGTCCCAACATGGTCCATATGTCTGCGCAGGTTCTTCGTGCGCATGTTGCTTGGATTGATATGTAAATGACCCATCTGCAGTCTCTTCGTAGTTCGATAATGGAGGCCCTTTTTCCTTCTGGTCAAAAAGGGGGAGATGATGCTGACGACGTGGATAAATACGATGCTAATGAGGATGTTGTTTCTGCCGAGGCCTTGGCAAGTCTTGCTCGAGAGAAACGAAGGAAGAGGATCCGTTCTTGCAATAAGGCCTTGAAGAAGATGAAGAGAAAGCAGTTGCAGAAGCGAAAGGATCGAGGTGAAGGAACTTCGACATCCCCTCGTCGTTCGAAGAGAGTTCGAATTCAATAAGTTCCTTGTGTTTTGTTTTGATGAGTAGAAATGAACAATGTTGATTTGTAATGTTGGGTTGATGTTTTGATAACATTGGGTGTTTTATTTAGGGGGAGTTAGTAGTGTTTGTTTGAACTTTTTTTTGCGTCGTAGTATTTTGTCCAGAAAAGCAAAAGAGGGAGATTGTGGAGGAATTTATTATTGTCAATAATTCCTATTTTATTATTTGCTTTTCTTGGGCACAAAATAAATTAGGGAACTAGATTTATGACTTTATTTGTTTCCTAGTTGATGTACAAGACTTTATTTAGTTTCCTAGATTATGTTTAGAATTTTTTTTTACTTGTTTACCAAGTTTAGGATTCTAGGATTGTCTATTTAAGACAATAGGATACTAAGACTTGAAATTACTTCACGACGCACGGATTCAGAGAGAAGAGAATGCAAGACGATGCACAACAAGGAAAGAACACGAAGACTACTTGGAGCCACTGTTCGAGATTAAGGTCTTCAAAGTTGCGTGACCAACAGAGGAGATCTTTCATTTAGGCAACAAGTATTTAGTATCATATTTTTTGATACTTTAGTTTTCCTATATTACTTCATATTTTTGTATTAATCGAGAACAAGAAAGTAATATAGTTTTCGGGTTTGTACACCCAAGTTCACAAGTATTTTTACTTGTGAACTGAATTTAATTTACCGTGTTCTTAAGTTTTATTTCCACTGCATATTTTTAGTTTAACTCTGGTTGATGTTGGTATTTAGTGTTGGTTAACATTGAAAGCAACATCAGAAAACTGATACTTATTCTCAAAACCATAAACCTTCAAATTTTACAGATATAATCAAAAAGGGAGGGAAAGGAGAGTACCTGGTTTGAAGAAAAAAGGAAGTCCAGACTCGTGAGAAAATGGAGAAAAAATTATAAGAGGTTTTGATAAAAGAAAAAATAAGATATAGAGGAGATCCTTGAAGAAAGGAAAATTTGATTGGATGTTTTTCCATTAATTCTTGTTAGGGCGCGGAGTATGAAGAGACAAGATTAGAATACGGACAAACTGGGGCAAGACCGAGGCGATTCAGCTTACCTCAACTGTCGGGGGGGTGGGGGTGAGGGGGTGGGAGGGACTAGTTGGTACGACCTAAATTAAGTCAAGCCAAACCCTAATCGCACGAGGCCAGCATTATGATCAGCCTTGGCAGGGCCTGACCAGACGAGTCCCTTAATACATAGGAAAGAGCCTGACTGAACCTTAGAGAGTTCTAGGTGTCACATCATCTCGTGGAGGACGAGATGAATGAGAGATGCGCAAGAATTGAGGTAAGAGATAGCTAGGCGACCCAAGAGTCATTGGGAGACCTACAAGGGGTAGGAAGGAGCGACCTGATAGATCCAGGTCGTATCAAGCTTATCAGGGACCTGGTAACATGAGGTCACAAAGGGTGCCAACCTAATCAGCTACCTAATGACGCTAGGTCAGGTGAGAACCAACCTGGTAGGTCGCCATATCGACCTGGGAGATGGCATGAAAAGGCCGTCGGGAAAGCTTGCTACGATCACTTGGAGAGACGCAACCTGAATTTACCCGAGCTGAAGTAGGTTGGATTCTTTGAATGCCAAGTTTAAATTCAGGAAAGGCAATGAGGGCAATTCGGATTTATCCAGAGATGGTCTTCCTAGGAGAGTTGAGCAGTCCAAATTATTTGAATAACGGCCCAAGATTCGGGGGAAATTCTCCGAGATCGCGGAGATCCCCCAACTAATTCAAGGTATAAATACCCCAGTCAGTGTTGGGGATTTGGATATTTGGAGGTTACTTTGGTAACTTTGGTCCAATATTCTATGGGGATTTTGAATATAGTTCTTGAATTAGTCAGCTGATTCTGATCATCTCGTGGCATTCGCTGCCACAGCCTTTTATTAGTGCTTTTTTCTGTGCGTGTGATGTAATAAAAAAGAGTAATGTTAATTGAATATTTAGTTGGACAAAAAGTTATACCGAATCATCAATGATAGAACCAGAGTAAAGACTCCTTTTATGTTATCGGATATGAGAGGGGGTTACTTAAGCAACCCTACGTTGGATATATATAATCAGTTCAGTCTGATATCATCCCATAACCTAAGCAATTTCAATATAGAATTAGTAGATGATAGGTATCAGGATTTATGCAACATTTTGAATGGGCTTCAGAGTCAAGGATTCAAAATCAATAAAATTTCAAAAACGAGCTTCATATTCTTAATCTATGTTGCGAGTAGATGAACATAATATATTTACTTTCACAAATCCATGTTGGGATAAGTGAGTAATCAATGTTCAAAGTTGGACATTTGATAAGTGAATTTGGAAGTTGAAGAGGGAGTGGGATTTCCATTTGGTATATGGAAATATCCCACATAGGAAGGAGACCCATTTGTAGATGACTTTATTAAATGAAGTGAGATGGGTATTGGTTACAAGTTGAGTGGGGTGGAGAACCCCCACACGCGCGCCACCACCCGCCTGCCCAGCACGGCTCAGCTTGGCTCGGTCTCGGGCCCGTGGCTCGAGGCCCTCGGTCCGCAACCATTCTCGCATCTTTTCACGCACGTGGTTTGTGGTTCGTGGTTCGTATAGAATAGTTGGGTCTGGGCTTACGTTTTGGACTAGTTCCAGAATATTTCAGTCTTTCTTGGAGAGAAAGAATAGGAATCAGACTTGTATAAGGAATCCTAATTCCTGTGATTTTCCTTTCTAAATTAAAGGTCCTCTTACAACTATAAATATCCCCCTCATGCAGTGTATTTCAGCATCCGAAAAATCATAAGCATCTCACGAATTCCTACTTGCCTCACGCATCATATAGTCTCACAATTAGGGTTTTGCTTAGTTGTCTGTCCAGTTCTCGTTTGCCAGGTTGCCTGGGTCGTCTGCTCTGCCCAGCTCCGTTCGTCGTTGTATCTTGGGAGATTCATTGCCATCCAACCGTGGGCACGTAGTACAGGGTAATAAGAATCTTAAGGAAAGAGTTCGCTTGCCTCGACACCTTTCTTATTTGATGTTTATTTTATTTGTACTTGCTGATTGTTGTTTCTGTTAGTTTGATATCAGCCCCGCTGTTATCCTAAGTTTACTGCTGTAATCCTAATAGCTTAAGATTCTTATTATAATTTGAACTGTTGTATACCATGTCTGCAACGAACAACACGACGCTGCCTGCTTCAACCTCTTCGAATACGCCCTCTGTGATGAACTCGACTGCACCTGCACATACGAACTCCTCGATGCCCTCCTTTGGCACCGGGTCGTCTGGACTGTTCACCAGCGGACCCTCATAGGCTACAGAATTCACCTTCGGTTCCGGTTCAGGCTCAATTCCTTTTGGTTCTGCGATACCCGCAACCGTTGCTGCACATGATGAACGTCCTGAAAAGTTTAATGGACATAATTTTAAAACTTGGAACCAAAAGATGGGTTTTTACTTAACTACCCTGAATTTGTCTTGATTTCTAATCAAGGATGCACCTGTTGTGAGTGCTGAAGATACGAGTTTCGATCGTAGATTCGCCCTTGATGCGTGGACACAAGGGGACTATCTATGCAAGCATTATATCCTGAATGGGTTGGACAATGCGCTGTATGAGGTTTATAGTTCGGTCAAGAGTACCGCTAGAGAACTATGGACGTCCTTGGAAAATAAGTACAAGGTGGATGATGTCGTCACTAAGAAGTTTATTTTCGGACGATTCTTGGAGTTTGTTATGGTTGATTCGAAAATTGTAATGAGTCAACTCCAAGAGTTGCAAATGATTTTGCAAAGCATACACGCTGAAGGTATGCACGTGTGTGAAAACTTCCAAGTGATGGCTATTGTTGAGAAGCTACCACCGAGTTTGAGGGATTTCAAGTACTATTTAAAGCATAAGCAAAAGCAAATGACTTTGGAGAAGCTAATTGTCAAGCTGCGCGTCGAGGAAGGAAATAGACAATCCACGTCGAAATACAGTAAGACCTCGATGATGGAGGCAAAAGCTCACTTGGAAGAAGATGATTCTGGGAAAAAGCGCAAGCACCAAGGCCAAGGCAAAGCGAATCAGAAGAAGGACAAGAAGTTCGAGGGCAACTGCCACAACTGTGGTAAGCCTGGGCACATGAAGAAAGATTGTTGAAAACCACGCAAGGACAATCGGAATGCAGCAAACGTCATCACTGAAGAGATGTCCGAACTAGATCTTTGCACGGTGGTGATGGAGGCCAATGTGATTAATAATCCAAGAGAGTGGTTCATAGATACTGGAGTTACTTATCACGTTTGCTCTGATCGAGAGGTATTCTCTGACTATACCCCTGTTTCTGAAAAAAGTCTCCATATGGGTAACTCGACAACTACTAAAGTTGCTGGAGTTGGAAAGGTGCTGCTGAAGATGACGTCTGGTCTAGAGTTGACTTTGAAGGATGTGCTTCATGTTCCTGATATTAGGAAAAATCTTGTTTCTGGGTCCCTACTTGTCCAGCATGGGTTTAAGCTAGTATTTGAGTCTGGTCAAGTTGTACTCACTAAAAGTGGGAAGTTTCTAGCTAAAGGTCACCTCGAGAAGGGACTTCTTAAGTTGAATGTAATGGCTAAACGCCCAGTTATTAATAATAAAGTTATTGCTTCTTCGTATGTTGTTGAGTCATGTGATTTGTGGCATGTTAGAATTGGACATGTCAACATGAAATCAATTAATAAATTGGTTAAGGCGAATTTACTAAAACGTAAAGTTTGACTCAAAACACAAGTGTGAAATTTGTGTTGAAACAAAAATGGCAAAAACTTCTTTTAATTCGGTAGAAAGAAGTTCGGCTCCTCTAGAGTTAATTCACACTGATATTTTTGATATGAAACTTGTGCAAACTAGAGGTGGTAAAAAGTACTTCATTACTTTTATTGATGACTGCTCAAGATTTTGCCATGTTTACCTATTAAGAGGCAAGGATGAAGCGATTGATGCGTTTAAAATCTTCAAGAATGAAGTTGATAATCAACTAAACTCTTGAATTAAGGCAATTCGGAGTGATCGAGGTGGAGAGTATGTTTCTCCGTTTCAAGAGTTATGTGCTGAATACAGAATAATTCATCAGACGACTGCTCCCTATACACCTCAATCAAATGGTGTTGTTGAACGCAAAAATCGAACCCTGAAAGAAATGATGAATGTCTTTCTCATAAGCTCAGGTCTACCTTCTAACATGTGGGTGGAAGCGGTTCTTTCCGCCAACCATATCCTAAACAGGTTACCTCACACGGGAAGAAAGAAAACTCCATATGAGTTATGGATAGGTAAAGCTCCCATTTTCGATTATTTCAAAGTGTGGGGGTTCTTGGCTAAGGTACGTGTACCTGAACTGACGCAAGTGAAGATAGGACCTAAGACGGTCGATTGTATCTTCATCAGATATGCACATAATAGTGCTGCATACAGGTTCCTAGTACATAAATCCGAGATACCTGATGTAACTGAGGGAACGACAATTGAGTCAAGGAACGTAGTGTTCTTTGAACACATATATCCTTACAAAGAAAGTAACGAGATGTCTAACAAGAGAACTCGTGAAGATGAACCGCTTGCAGTTCAAGATGCATCACAGGATGGTGATGATGGTGAACTTAGGCGAAGCAAGAGGACTAAGATTTTAAAGATGTTTGTTCCAGAGTTCATGATCTATTTGTTAGATAACGAACCTCGTTTCATTCAAGAAGCCTTTTCTAGTCCTGATGCTCCAATGTGTAAGGAAGCTATAAATTCGGAGATTGATTCCATCTTGCAGAATCATACATGGGAATTGGCGGATCTTCCTCAAGGAACAAAACCCCTTGGATGCAAGTGGGTTCTAAGGAAGAAGTATAAAGCTGATGGATCGATCGATAAATATAAAGCAAGGCTAGTGGACAAGGGATTTAAGCAAAAAGAAGGATACGACTTCTTCGATACCTACTCACCTTTAATGAGAGTCACCTCTATTAGAGTGATTTTAGCGATTGCTGCGCTACATAATCTTGAGATTCACCAAATGATGTGAAAACAACATTTCTGAATGGTGAGCTAGATGAAGAAATTTATATGGAATAGCCTGAAGGGTTTGTAGTTCCGGGTCAAGAGAACAAGGTGTGTAGACTTGTTAAATCGTTGTATGGATTGAAACAAGAACCAAAGCAATGGCACATCAAGTTTGATACTGTGATTATGACAAATGGTTTTCACATCAATGAATGTGATAAATGCGTTTATGTGAAGAATACACCTAGTTCCTTTGTCATTGTTTGTCTGTATGTCGATGACATGTTGATATTGAGTAATTCTAGTGATGTGATCACGAGCACCAAAAACATGTTGAAAGACAACTTTGACATGAAGGATATGGGGTTAGCTGATGTGATTCTTGGAGTTAAGATCATAAGAAACTAGAATGGAATAATATTGTCTCAGTCTCATTATGTAGCGAACATACTTGAGAAGTTCAGTGCAGATAATCAAACTGCGAAGACCCCTTTCGATGATAGTCTTGGTTTAGTGAAAAAAAAATGTAATCCAGTGAAACAGATGGAGTATGCTAGGATCATTGGGATTCTGATGTACCTTTCTAATTGTACTAGACTAGATCTAGCTTATTCAGTGAACAAACTAAGTAGGTTCATGAGTAATCCGAACAGTAATCACTGGACTGGGCTAAATCGTGTATTACGGTACTTGAGATTTACCCAGAGTTTTGGGTTGCACTATACAAGATATCCAAAGGTTCTGGAAGGGTATTGCAATGCCATATGGATATCAGATTCCAAGGACTTGCACTCCACAAGTGGGTACGTGTTTAACATCTAGGGAGGAGCTGTGTCTTGGAGTTCCACGAAACAGACGTGTATAGCCCGGTCCACCATGGAATCAAAGTTCATAGTCATGGATAAGGCTGGTGAAGAGGTTGAGTGGCTTCAAAATTTTCTCGAAGATGTTCCATGTTGGAGTAAGTCGGTATCAACTATTATGATACACTGCGATAATCAAGCTGCTATGGCAAGGGCTTATAGTGAGATGTATAACGGAAAGTCGAGACATATTAGAATAATACTGTTAGAGAATTGATCTCAAGAGGTATAATTTCCATTAACTATGTGAAGTCGAAGGAAAATTTAGCGAATCCATTTACGAAGAGTATAAATCGAGATCAATTTTATGCTATGCTAGAGGGAATGGGCTTAAAGTCCACAAAAAAGAGTGGTCCTTAGTGGAAACCCAACCATGATGACTGGAGATCCCAAGAACTTGGTTCAATGGGAAAAAAAAATATTTGGACTGTTCTATTTTTAAAACTTGGCACCTAGCCATGAGCTAAAACTATTTCCTTAGAGAGCATATCCAAGTGATATCCTGATGACCTTGGCACAGGGTAAGTCTTAGAATTTTAATGACGATCTATATCTGTACCAGGATACTTCTGATAGATAAGATCACCTATTTAAGTGTAGAGGAGTGGTCGCCTCGCCCGATGCACTTATTAATCCAAGAGTGTTCCAAGGCCAAAATGGACACAACTTAGAACTTGCAGAACTGGCGTAAGCGTTATTATATGAGTATCATTGTCTCGGTAGGCTCGGACTCGGAATAGTTCAATGACACTGTCAACTAGGCCGTGGGTTTATCCGATGGTATTTCACTACGGAAAGATTCAAAGTCGCAAGCTACCTATCCAAATATGATAACGTTTCATGTGCTGAGCAAATTAAGTCATATGCATCATAACATTGATATGCACTCATGTGGGGGATTGTTGGGGATTTATATATTTAGAGGTTACTTTGGTAACTTTTGTCCAATATTTTAAGTATGGAATGTTTGTTGTTTTCGGAAACGAGTTTCATATTCTTAATCTAGGCTGCAAGTAGATGAACGTAGTATATTTACTTTCACAAATCCATGTTGGGATGAGTGAGTAATCAATGTTCAAAGTTGTACATTTGATAAGTAAATTTGGAAGTTGAAGAGGGAGTGGGATTTCCATTTGGTATATGGAAATGTCCCACATAGGAAGGAGACCCATTTGTAGATGACTTTATTAAATGAAGTGAAATGGGTATTGGTTACAAGTTGAGTGGGGTGGGGAACTTCCACACGCGCCACCACCCGCCCACTCGGCGTGGCTCGGGCTCGTGGCCCGAGGCCCGCGGTCTGCGACCATTCTCGCATTTTTTCGCGCACGTGGTTTGTGGTTTGTGGTTCGTATAGTCTAGTTGGGTCTGGGCTTACGTTTTGGACCAGTTCCGGAATATTCCAGTCTTTCTTGGAGAGAAAGAATAAGAATTAGACTTGTACAAGGAATCCTAATTCCTGTGATTTTCCTTCCTAAATTAAAGGTCCTCTTACAACTATAAATACCCCCCTCCTGTAGTGTATTTGTAACGCCCAAATTTCGGTAATTCGAATAGGTTTGTATTTTTAAGTAATTGAAGATATCTTGGTGTCACATTATATGTCGAATTTTCATGATAATAATAAAAAGAAATATATTTTCAAAACGTTCAAAACTACGCAGTAGAAAATAATAATAATAATAATAATAATAATAATGACCAAAATGCTATCAATTGAAATTGATAGTTAAATAGAATTTGTTTCAAGTACGACTTTTATTTAAAACATAAAACAGATTTAGAAACATAAAACTGACATCAAGAGTTTTTATTCCTTCCCTCGTCTCTCATTCACTCGATATCTTCATTTGTACCTGAAAAAAAATATCGTTGATTTGGGATGAGCTTAACATGCTCAATAGTTACACCGACATATCTCATGTAAATCATAAAACTCAAAAAAAGCACATTGAACCATATAATTCATAGAATAGAAATTTAGAAAAACGTAGACATTGACTGCAGCTAGAACGCAGCGACAACTTTTGGCCACCGGTTCTAATTCATG
Organism: Phtheirospermum japonicum; assembly: GCA_014905375.1. Classification (NCBI taxonomy): domain Eukaryota; kingdom Viridiplantae; phylum Streptophyta; class Magnoliopsida; order Lamiales; family Orobanchaceae; genus Phtheirospermum; species Phtheirospermum japonicum. Next base: position 1,362,786 of record BMAC01000304.1, on the reverse strand, counting down.
GATTTTAGAAGGATGTCGACTTTGACTGCGCAGCTAGAATGCGATGACAACTTTTGAGGCCACCGGTTCTAATTCATGGATGTTTTAGAAATTACTTTGACTGCAGCTAAAACGCGATGACAACTTTTATGGTCACCGGTTTTAATTCGTGGATAGCATGTAGGGTTGAACCCATTGGCTATATATGTCAGTTTTATAAATTTGTCGTACTCGATAATACATGGCACACATAGCACAAAAATTGAGAAATAGAATTTAGCACAAGACAGGTCGGTGGTCCCTACCTTGTAAAAAGTCGTGGAAAAGTCGAGTGAATACACATGATTGAATCCTATGTCCTGATTTGCTCGTCACCTAATCAATTTAAAAAAATATACTTAATTAGTATATATTTAATTAATTCTTAAAATATTAATATATATATATATATATATATATATATATATATATATATATATTTAAATACATAATAATATTAAAATAAGTAATACAAGACTGAATTGAGATTTAATAAGTTTTATTGGGTTAGATCGGGTTTTCAAAAGTTAGATGGCTGAGTTGGGATTTCTGGTAAGTTGTGGTTATATTAAAAGAGGGTTAGAGCTGGGGGGTAAATTCGTAAATTTTGGAAGAGGCTGGGTATAAATGGGGTGAACCCAACCCTTAAGGCTTCAGAACCACCCGTCTTTCTCCTCTTTCTTCTCCAACTCAGAAACCAGCCAGCACAACACTGGCAGATTGGCGGCGATGGCGGCGACAGAACGTGCAGGCGGTGGTGAAGCCACGGTGGCAGCGGCTCAAATCGAAGGTGGGCCCCGGACTTTCGTCGGCGCCGGGCCGTGCGGCAAAGGCTTCGAGGATTTGTATCGGTAACTGGGCGACGAATGTGATTTCGGGCCGCGAGTTTGGGGGAAAATGGTGGTAATAAGCGCTAAAATTTCCGGCGGTGGGGTTTCTATGGCTGCCGAAATATGAATGGGCGGTTAGTGATTGGGGGTGGCGATGGTTCAGCAGGTTCTTCGACCGGTTCTTGTGGGGTTGGTGTCGGTTTCAGAAATTAGATTCGAGTGATATGGGGTTCTTATTGGGCTGTCGTTCTGGGTTTGGTGGTGATGCCGAGAATTTGTTTGGGGTTGATGGCTGTTCTTGATGATGACGTTGGCAGGGGTGATGGTTAGAATTATTTAGATTGTAGAAAATTGGTTGGGATAAATTCTTGAAAACTTTAGGAAAATTAAGAACCGAGATTTTACTTATTTTCTCGAGCTGTGTATGCAGGAGTTGTGAAAAGCTTTGAAGATGAGGTTTCGTCTATATATATACTCAAGGTCAAATCCTATTCCTATTAGGATTGATAAAATAATAAATAATTAAATAATAAAATATTAATAAGTTATAATAGTTTTAAAAGTCGAGATATATAATTTATTTGGCAAACGAACTATCAATCCATTTAAAATAGAGTTCTAGACTATTTAAAATAAAAATATAGAATCGCTTATGGTGATGAACTTGGGACTAAAACTATATTTTAATGCATGACGATAAATAGAAATATAAAAATATGCAATTGATGCTCGGGTGTTACAGTATTTCAGCATCCGAAAAAATCATAAGCATCTCACGAATTCCTACTTGCCTCACGCATCATATAGTCTTGCAATTAGGATTTTGCTCAAATGTCTGCCCAGTTCTCGTTCGCCAGGTTGCCTGGGTCGTCTGCTCCGCCCAACTCGATTCGTCATTGTATCTTGGGAGATTCATTTCCATCCAACCGTGGGCACATAGTGCGGGGAAATAAGAATCTTGAGGAAAGAGTTCGCTCGCCCTCGACACCTTTCTTATTTGATGTTTATTTTATTTGTTCTTGCTGATTGTTGTTTATGTTAGTTTGATTTAATCCCCGCTGTTATCTCAAGTTTTACTGCTGTAATCCCAATAGTCCAGCTATGTAATGGAAGTATCACTCTCATCCTACTCACTCGGTACTTTCTAAAGTTTCTCAAATCCGTGACTGACTTGAGCATTGGAGAGATCTCCACCGAAACACCTCCTGTGGTCCTTTTCTAACTTTGTTCTTTGGCAGGTCCTCTCAAGATACTGCGTAGGAGTATTCTTGTTTGGTGATCAGTATTCTTAGGCGTATCAACCAACTATTTTGTTGAATTGAAAACAAGAAGGACACTGACTGATTACAACATATATTTTACCCCATACTTTAAGAGAGAGAGAGAGAGAGAGACTAATGCAAATCCACTTGTTTCTTCTTGCATTCAAAGTGAGAATCTGTAAACTATCTGAAACTGAAATACAGATTCAAGAAGGTGGCAACACAGTTGTTCAAACAAGTTATACCAACACATTATAAATCATTATTGGGAACCATTTAGCACACACATTATTGGAATAAATCTTATTAAGGCAATATGTTCATTTATAAAGCATATCCAATCTCCCCCATATCTTTCCATTTTATATTAAGAATCAATCTTTTGGGCTACAATGAAAACTGTAAATTCAATGTGTCCCAAAACTCTATCATAAAATTCTTAAGAACATACGGAAACCAAAATTTTTATTGATTGTTCTTAAATAGAATTCTTAAAGTATTATTAATAAAATTCTCTCATACAAACTCTATACAACTAGAAATTATAGTTTCTATCTAATAGGGAAATTTCCCCTTCATTGAACTTCTATGGATGGGCTTGAGCTTTGCCTATTAGATAGCAAGTATAATTTTAAATCATCACTATTGCCTAATTATTGTCTGTTTTCGGTTTTCTTTTTTAATTTTGATTTAATTTGTGGAGTAGGTTCATCCTTGAGTGATTATGCATTTTTTATTTTTTCAACAAGATTAACTGTGTGTGTTACTAAGTTTCTTAATTTATGTTGAGGAACTTATTCTTGGCAATAAATTCTATTTTGTATTTGCCTTTCTTGGGCACAAAAATAAGTTAGGAAACTAGATTTAGGAATATATTGTGTTTCCTAGTTTATGTTTAAAACTTTATTAGTTTCCTAAATTGTGTTTAGGATTTATTTTTATTTGTTTACCTAGTTTAGGATTCTAGGATTGTTCTATTTAAGATAATAGAATCCTAAAGCTACTTACGATCTTCACGCACGGGATTTTAAGAGAGGATTCATGACGCAAAGCAAGACGCACGAGCAAGAAGAAGAACACGAAGACTACTTGGAGCCATTGATCGAGATCGAAAAGTTATTCGAAGTTGCGTGACCAATGGAGAAGAGCTTGTTCAACCTAGGCGACAAGTATTTAGTATCATGTGTTTTGATACTTTAGTTTTTATATATTACTTAATATTTTTGTATTGATCGAAAAACAAGAAAGTAATATAGTTTTCAGGTTTATACACCCAAGTTCACAAGTACTTTTACTTGTGAAACTGAATTTT
>BMAC01000304.1:1318975-1359339 GCA_014905375.1 Phtheirospermum japonicum | reverse complement strand
CCCCCCAGCTCTAACCCTCTTTTAATATAACCACAACTTACCAGAAATCCCAACTCAGCCATCTAACTTTTGAAAACCCGATCTAACCCAATAAAACTTATTAAATCTCAATTCAGTCTTGTATTACTTATTTTAATATTATTATGTATTTAAATATATATATATATATATATATATATATATATATATATATATATTAATATTCAGGTTCCTCGGCCGGTTCTCGTGGGCTTGGTGTCGGTTTCAGAAATTAGATTCGAGTGATATGGGGTTCTTATTGGGCTGTCGTTCTGGGTTTGGTGATGATGCCGAGAATTTGTTTGGGGTTGATGGCTGTTCTTGATGATGACGGAGGCAGACTTTATGGTTAGAATTATTTAGATTGTAGAAAATTGGATGGTTCAGCAGGTTCTTCGACCGGTTCTTGTGGGGTTGGTGTCGGTTTCAGAAATTAGATTCGAGTGATATGGGGTTCTTATTGGGCTGTCGTTCTGGGTTTGGTGGTGATGCCGAGAATTTGTTTGGGGTTGATGGCTGTTCTTGATGATGACGTTGGCAGGGGTGATGGTTAGAATTATTTAGATTGTAGAAAATTGGTTGGGATAAATTCTTGAAAACTTTAGGAAAATTAAGAACCGAGATTTACTTATTTTCTCGAGCTGTGTATGCAGGAGTTGTGAAAAGCTTTGAAGATGAGGTTTCGTCTATATATATACTCAAGGTCAAATCCTATTCCTATTAGGATTGATAAAATAATAAATAATTAAATAATAAAATATTAATAAGTTATAATAGTTTTAAAAGTCGAGATATATAATTTATTTGGCAAACGAACTATCAATCCATTTAAAATAGAGTTCTAGACTATTTAAAATAAAATATAGAATCGCTTATGGTGATGAACTTGGGACTAAAACTATATTTTAATGCATGACGATAAATAGAAATATAAAAATATGCAATTGATGCTCGGGTGTTACAGTATTTCAGCATCCGAAAAATCATAAGCATCTCACGAATTCCTACTTGCCTCACGCATCATATAGTCTTGCAATTAGGATTTTGCTCAAATGTCTGCCCAGTTCTCGTTCGCCAGGTTGCCTGGGTCGTCTGCTCCGCCCAACTCGATTCGTCATTGTATCTTGGGAGATTCATTTCCATCCAACCGTGGGCACATAGTGCGGGGAAATAAGAATCTTGAGGAAAGAGTTCGCTCGCCTCGACACCTTTCTTATTTGATGTTTATTTTATTTGTTCTTGCTGATTGTTGTTTATGTTAGTTTGATTTAATCCCCGCTGTTATCTCAAGTTTACTGCTGTAATCCCAATAGTCAGCTATGTAATGGAAGTATCACTCTCATCTACTCACTCGGTACTTTCTAAAGTTTCTCAAATCCGTGACTGACTTGAGCATTGGAGAGATCTCCACCGAAACACCTCCTGTGGTCCTTTTCTAACTTTGTTCTTTGGCAGGTCTCTCAAGATACTGCGTAGGAGTATTCTTGTTTGGTGATCAGTATTCTTAGGCGTATCAACCAACTATTTTGTTGAATTGAAACAAGAAGGACACTGACTGATTACAACATATATTTTACCCCATACTTAGAGAGAGAGAGAGAGAGAGACTAATGCAAATCCACTTGTTTCTTCTTGCATTCAAAGTGATAATTTGTAAACTATCTGAAACTGAAATACAGATTCAAGAAGGTGGCAACGCAGTTGTTCAAACAAGTTATACCAACACATTATAAATCATTATTGGGAACCATTTAGCACACACATTATTGGAATAAATCTTATTAAGGCAATATGTTCATTTATAAAGCATATCCAATCTCCCCCATATCTTTCCATTTTATATTAAGAACAATCTTTTGGGCTACAATGAAAACTGTAAATTCAATGTGTCCCAAAACTCTATCATAAAATTCTTAAGAACATACGGAAACCAAAATTTTTATTGATTGTTCTTAAATAGAATTCTTAAAGTATTATTAATAAAATTCTCTCATACAAACTCTATACAACTAGAAATTATAGTTTCTATCTAATAGGGAAATTTCCCCTTCATTGAACTTCTATGGATGGGCTTGAGCTTTGCCTATTAGATAGCAAGTATAATTTTAAATCATCACTATTGCCTAATTATTGTCTGTTTTCGGTTTTCTTTTTTAATTTTGATTTAATTTGTGGAGTAGGTTCATCCTTGAGTGATTATGCATTTTTTATTTTTTCAACAAGATTAACTGTGTGTGTTACTAAGTTTCTTAATTTATGTTGAGGAACTTATTCTTGGCAATAAATTCTATTTTGTTATTTGCCTTTCTTGGGCACAAAATAAGTTAGGAAACTAGATTTAGGAATATATTGTGTTTCCTAGTTTATGTTTAAAACTTTATTAGTTTCCTAAATTGTGTTTAGGATTTATTTTTATTTGTTTACCTAGTTTAGGATTCTAGGATTGTCTATTTAAGATAATAGAATCCTAAAGCTACTTACGATCTTCACGCACGGGATTTTAAGAGAGGATTCATGACGCAAAGAAAGACGCACGAGCAAGAAGAAGAACACGAAGACTACTTGGATCCATTGATCGAGATCGAAAAGTTATTCGAAGTTGCGTGACCAATGGAGAAGAGCTTGTTCAACCTAGGCGACAAGTATTTAGTATCATGTGTTTTGATACTTTAGTTTTTATATATTACTTAATATTTTTGTATTGATCGAAAAACAAGAAAGTAATATAGTTTTCAGGTTTATATACCCAAGTTCACAAGTACTTTTACTTGTGAACTGAATTTGTTATCTCGTGTTCTTAAATTTATTTTCCGCTGCATATTTTTTATTTTACTCTGGTCGATGTTGTTAACTAGTGTTGTTTAACGTTGATAACAACATCGTAAATCTGAGACTTATTTTCAAAACCATAGACCTTCAAATTTTTTTCAATTGGCATCTAGAGCGGGTTACTTAACCTTTTAAGTACTGATCCTTATTTCTAGGTGCTATGGATGCTCAAGGCAACCAAGGCCACCGATCCTCAACGGGGAGAATTATTCTCTCTGGAAACAAAGGATGCGTTGGCACTTAAAGAGCATTGATGAATGTGCATGGAGAACCATCCTCGTTGGATGGGAAAAGCCACGTGTCACTGATGGAGAAGGAGACAATATCCCAAAAAAGGAGGAAGACTGGACTGCTGACGAGATGAATGCTGCGAATTAGAATTCCAAATGTATCAACACCTTGTGCAGTTATGTTGATGCAAGCTATTACATAGTCATCAAGAATTGCGATTCAGCAAAAGATGCTTGGGACGCAGTCCAAAAGGTGTGTGAAGGAACTGCTAGCGTGAAGAAATCAAGGCTGAGAATGTTAATGTCCAATTTCGAAGCGATGAGAATGGATGAGAAGGAGTCGATCATGGACTACGCCATGCGACTGTCAAGTATCACAAACGAATGTAGAGAACTTGGTGAGGCAATAACTAACTCTCGTCTTATAGGAAAACTGCTGAGGTCTATTTCAAAAAAATATAATATGAAGGTGGTTGCCATAGAAGAGTCTAAAGATATTGATTAGTTGGAAACCTTAAGCAGTATGATATGGAACACCTTGGTTCCAACTCAAAAGACAAGAATGTTTCTTTTTCTTCCGAGACTAATCCAGACAACGAAGAAAATGAAGAGGACTTTGTTTTTCATGTAATTGTTGTGTTTTTCTCGTGTTTTTAATTAAGATTTTATATTATTTTTAGTGGTTCTTGAGTTGTTTAGCTTTGTTTTGTAGGTTATTTTTCTAATTTTAGGGTTTTTATGTTCTTCTTTTGATTTTATATTTAATTGGGTTAAATGTTTTTAATTGATTTAAGGTTGGTGAAATTCTTGGGTTTTTATGCCAAAGTGGTGCCAAGAAGGAGCTTCAAAAGGGGAAAGCATTCTGGAATGGTGGCCATCTCTGTGCCATCAAGCTGCCATCCAGCCTACTCCAGCCATCTCGCAGCCATCTTCCAGCCATCTCAGCGCCATCCAGCCTACTCTGGCCATTCCTTGGCCATGTCTTTGCCATCTCCACGCCATGTGCAGCCAGCCCAAGCCATTCCTTGGCCATTCCAGTGCCATCTTCAAGCCAAGACCAAGCCAAGGGCGTTTTTCCTTGCCATCTTCATGCCATGTATTGCCAAACCTCCAAGGACGCCCAATGCCATCTCTAAACGTCCAAAACCAAGACAAGCTCGCCCAAGACCAACCAAGCAAGCCAAAAGGGCTAGCCAAGTGGCTAGGGAGCCTGTTTTTGGGGTCAAAATTTGGTCAAACCAAGGAAATCAAGCCTTAAAACCCAACTTGACTCATTTAACTCCAATTAAAATTAGTATAAATAGACTACAACTCTCATTTTGTAAAAATATCTCTCATTTTTCTCCCAACCCAAGCATGGGTTTGGGGATTAAAAATCCTCTCTCTAGTTTTTAAGATCTAATTTCTCTCTCTTAGGTTTTAGATTCAATTTCAAGCTTTGATGTAATTTCTTTTCTAGATTTAGATTACTTTCATGCTTGGCCTTGGGTTTGTAAGTCTAAGAAGAATCCAAATACTCCTTTGGATTGTTTAATTGATGCAATTTACATTCAAGCTTGTTTCATTTCTTAATTCAAGTAAGTTTCCTTTTAATTTCATGTTTTATGCTTTATTTCCATGCTTTTTTCTTCATTTTCATGCTTGTTCTTCATGTTATGCTTTTAGCCTTAGTACCTTGAATTCATGATGAAACATATGAATTGGCTATGGAATCTAGATGAGTGACACATCTAGATCATAGATCGGCTCTTGGATCGTCTTGATTTTGAGATTTTTCCTATGCTTTATTTGCAATTTTATTTTTATGCTTTGTTTCATGCTTAAATCTTAGATCTACTCTTTGTTGCTTGTTATTTTCCTTAAAGTTTTGAACTTTCTTGTCAATTTCCATTGCTCTTTACATCCATGCTTTCAATTTTTATTATTTGCATTATTTAGGATTTTATGCATAGTTGTACCTTGTGCTTGCATGCTTGTACTTGGTGAAACATTGCATTTTCTTGCTTATTTCCATTATTTGCTTGCATTTTCATGTTAAGGCATCCGACGAGGCATCCGACCAATTTGCATTTCAATTCCTTAGGTTAGTTTAGCTAGTTTAATTGCTTTATTTTCATTTTCCTTTTATTTTCAAAGCTTGAAACACATTGAATACTTCAATTGAATCGATTTCCGATAAAACCAAGCCAAATGAACCTTTTATTTCCAAAACCACGAAAAACTACACTTCAAAATGGCGCCGTTGCGACTCGGCTTGGTTAAGGCTTTCGATTTGGTTGTAGTTTTATTGTGTTTTTAGCTTCTTTGTTATTTGACGTTTTTGTTTAGTATGCAAGGCTCTTATAACTATGGTGGATACATTCCCAACATGGGAGGGCATGGTGCAAACCATGTTGGGAATGAGATGTATAATGGATTTGGCAACGTGGGAGGGCATGGTGCAAACCACGTTGCCAATGGTGGATTCGGCTATGGTCAACCCAARATGGGAGGGCATGGTGCAAACCATGTTGGGTCGAGCGGCTTCTTGGGTTTAAACGGTTCGTATGGAGGTTACAGAGCTCCTACTCCTCAAATTTTGAGCATGTATAACGGGGGCTTTATTAATCCAAATGGGATCGTTGGTAACCAAAATCCGAATTCCACTCCTTATGGTGACTATAGTGCTCCCACTCCCTATCCGAATATATATATTGGTGGCTTTGAGAGTCCCGGCTCGTATGGCGATTCTCGTTCTTCCAATTTCAATCAAGCCCCGGGTGGTGCCACTACTAAATCTCAAGCTCTCGAGGCCTATGATCTCTTTGGAGGTTTTATCTCCGATGCACCCCACGTCCGCACTATGAGAGACTTTAGTAGACCCTTTGTGGGGGGAGGAAGAGCCACAATATCCTCCACCAACACATGAGGTGTTTCCACCCTTATCGTCCAAGGAGTTTGAGTTGGTTACGAAAATTGCTGCATTGAAGGCTCAAATTGCTCAAATGTCTAGCCCGGGACCGACTCCTCCTTGTGTGAGACCCTATTGTCCTACTCCACCGCCTCCTCATGATCCTCTTGTTACTTATCTCATCGACCCCTACCTTCGCCTACTTTTCCGGTCCCGTTCCTTGAAAAGTGTGGGGTGGTTGATTCGGTTATCTGACTGACGGAGGAGGCCGTGGTTTCAGTTCCGAGTGTTTTTACCCCTCTTGACCCCTTACCTTTCACTTCGACACAATCTCGCGAAGAGTGGGTGTATATGGACTTCATCAAGGCCACGGTCGAACGAGTTTGTTTGGAAGAGAGGAGCAATGAGGAGGAGGTTGGCCCGGATGTCGATATTGAGGGATGTTGTGAGGATGAGCCCCTTGTTCTACATGATGAGTCCATTGTGCCTCTATGTGACCCCAATTTATGTGTCAATGACTCTCGGTGTGTCGTTGAGGGAAACGACGACTTTTTAGAGGGGGGGTGGGGGTTATTGACGATAAGATTAAAAAAATTGACGATTATATTGAGGAGGAAGAGGTGAGCAAGCCAATTATCATATTGGAAAACTCGAACCGATTTGAAGAGGAGAGGATGGTTGAAGGATTTACAATTTTTAAGGGTGCTATGGATTGGATACCGGAAGTGAGTAAGGGAGTTAGTTCTTTAAATTCGAGTTTTGATGATATGATGAGAGTCGGGATGTGGAGGTTATTGTTGGAGGGCTTGATGCTCGTACTCGCCGGGAGTGAGTGGTGAATCCCATTCACATGGTGCCCAAGACGAGTGGCTCGTTAGTTCTTGGGGATGAAGAAGGAGAATTATTGGTCATGAGGGCTACGACGAGATGGAGGATGTTGATCGGTTCTAAGAAGCTTAGTGCGGCTACCAAGAGAGATCATTTCCCTCTCTCGTTTGTCGATCAAAGGTTGAAGAAGCTAGCTGGCTTGATCATAGATCGGCTCTTGGATTGTCTTGATTTTGAGATTTTGCTATGCTTTATTTGCAATTTTATTTTTATGCATAGTTTTAGGTTAAATCTTAGATCTACTCTTTGTTGCTTGTTATTTTCCTTAAAGTCTTGAACTTTCTTGTCAAATTCCATCGCTCTTTACATCCATGCTTTCAATTTTTACTTATTTGCATTATTTAGGATTTTATGCATAGTTGTACCTTGTGCTTGCTTGCTTGTACTTGGTGAAACATTGCATTATCTTGCTTATTTCCTTGATTTGCTTGCATTTTCATGTTAACGTATCCGACGAGGCATCTGACCAATTTGCATTTCAATTTCTTAGCTTAGTTTAGCTAGTTTAATTGCTTTATTTTCATTTTCCTTTTATTTTCAAAGCTTGAAACACATTGAATACTTCAATTGAATCGATTTCCGATAAAACCAATCCAAATGAACCTTTTATTTCCAAAACCACGAAAAACTACACTTCAGACTTTGATTTCAATGGAATTCTGAAAAAGATGGAATCCACTACCCTTGGTGAAGACGAATTGTCATTTGTTACTCAATGTTTCAACAGTTTCTTGAAGAAGAAGAATAGCCTTGGAGGCTCAAATACAAAGACTATGCCACAGATGTCCACTCCAAAATTCACTGGACGTGCTCTTCCCAGATCTCAGTCCACTTCCTTAATTCCAAACGTATCCAACCCCACGAGACCACTCAGTGAAGTGTAGTGTCATGAATTTAAAGGTTGGGGACACTACAAAAATGAGTGTCCTAACACTCTTAGGAAGAAAAGCATGGTTGCTACTGTGTTCACTGAGGATGTCAATGATTCTGAGTCAACTGAACCTGTTCCTTCCTTATTTATCCATGTTTTTTGGGACAACGATGTCCATGTTGATAGCCTTGAAACCCGCATCGTGTGCTTGAATGTTGAAACTACTGATTACCATAAGGAGTACGAGCTGCTGAGTGTTGAGCACCAGCAACTGTTTGTCAGTTGGGGAAAACAGGTACTCAAGGTCAAGGATCTCGTGAAAGAAGTAGAGAAATTAACTAAAGAAAAGGCTGGTCAGACTGACATAATTGTTCGATTGGAAACATCACTCACCAAAAAGGATGCTGAGCTAGAGAAGGTGAGAACCGAGCTGACAAAGGTCCAAGGTACCATATCAAATCTGAACAAAGGCAAGGCGAAGCTTGATGAAATCTTAGAAATAAGCTTTCCAGAAACCTCGAAGCATGGAATTGGATTTAAATCGATTCAGCCATCACATTCCTCAAGTCAAGAGCAGAAATCACCCAAGAGGCACAAGAAGAGAAGAAGACAGTTCGTGTGCCATCATTGTGGCGAGCCTGGACACATTCGCCCTTTTTGCTGGAAGATCATAGGCGAGAGAAGATATTTTCAGAGAACTAATGCGGCTGCTAAATCCAATGTTTGTTTTCGTCATACCAATATCAATACCAACACCAAATTCAAACAAGTGTGGGTCAAGAAAAATAACGTCAAGTGCAACATGATCCATACCTCCCTGAAGTCCCACGTCCCTGGAGCCTGGTATTTCGACAGTGGATGCTCCAAGCATATGACTGGGTCAGAAGAGATACTTTCTAACATTGTTAGATTTCGAGGTGGAAAAGTCAAGTATGGTGGAGGCGCGAATGGCCAAATTGTTAGCCAAGGAACTCTCCATGTTCCCGGCATTGTAACTCTTGAAAATGTGCTACTGGTAGAAGGACTTACTGCAAATTTGGTTAGCATAAGTCAACTGTGCGACAGAGGTTTTAGTGTCAAATTCAACCGTGAGAAGTTTGAATTCTATGAGGAGAACGGACCATGTATTCTCACTGGTCAAAGGACTTCAGATAATTGCTACCAAATCCAAAGTGATGCTTTTTGCAGACTGTCCCAATTAAGTGATGCTGAGTTATTGCATCAAAAGTTTGGACACGTGAATTACAAGATGATGGACAGGTTGGCTAAAGATAAAGCTGTGAGTGGGCTGCCTAAGCTCAACACAAAGATTATTCCAGTGTGCGAGGCATGCCAGAAAGGAAAGCAGGTAAGAGTACCACATCCAGTCCAGCAAAGTCTTACTAGATCATCTTGCTTTGAACTTCTACATATGGATCTCATGGGACCACTTGAGGTTGAGAGCCTTGGTGGTAAGAGGTATGTGTTAATTATTGTTGATGATTTTTCTAGATTTACTTGGGTAGAGTTTCTAAAAGAAAATTTTGAAACTTTTGAGGCTTTCAAAAAACTTGCAAAGAAGCTGTGTGTAAGGTTTAATGTGAACATTGGTAGGATTAGAACTGATCACGAGAATGAATCTGAAAATGCATCTTTCTCTAAATACTGCACTTCTGAGGGCATAAGTCATGAATTTTCTTCACCTATTATTCCATAAAAAATGGCATAGCCGAACATAAAAATAGGACTCTCGCTGAGATGACTAGAACTATGCTCATTTCAAATAGCATAGCAAAACGTTTTTGGGCTGAAGTAATGAACACTTCATGTCATATTACAAATAAGGCTTATTTTAAACTAGGGTCAAGTGCTACTCCCTATGAGTTGTTGATGGGTAAAAAATCGAACTTGAGCTATTTTCATGTGTTTGGATGTATTTGCTATGTGCTAAACGATAGAAGTCATCTAGCTAAACTGGACTCAAAGAGTGATAAGTGTATTTTCATGGGCTATTCCCAAAATAGTCATGCATATAGGTTGTTTAACCTTAGAACTCGAAGCATGTTTAAGTCAGTAAATGTCAAGTTCGATGATCTAACGAGTGGAGTCAAACCTACTGAGGATAATGATCTTGTGTATGTTCAAAATCCTCAAGGAAATGTCACTCCTATTTCAGATGATAGTGCAGGTATCGAGAACAGAGATGCAGGTGCTGAACCCAGAGAGCTGAGTGATGTTGATACCAATGTTGATACTGTGATACCAACATCAGAACAAACATCAAGCCAAGCCGCCGTAGAATCAGATTCTGAATCAGAAGAAGAAGATCCAGCTGATCCCATTGATGTTCATCAGAGGGATATTCCATCTAGAATCCAAAAAAACCACCTCGTGGGCCAAATTATCGGTGATTTAGATGAAAGGAGTACAAGACGGAGACAGATAAATTTCAAGGAGATGGTCAGGTACGTATGTCTGTCTACTAATTGTTCTAAGATTTGTGAGTCTTTGTACCTTTCTAAAATAGAGCCCAAGCGAGTGGAGGATGCACTCAAGGATGAGTTCTGGATAAGGGCGATGCAAGAGGAGTTGGACCAGTTCACCAAAAACGATGTTTGGGATTTACTTCCATGACTAGAAAATTCCCACGTGATGGGAACAAAGTGGATATTCAAGAACAAGACTGATGAGGCTGGTAACATTGTGAGGAACAAAGCTCGACTAGTTGCACAAGGGTATACACAAATTGAAGAAATCGATTTTGATGAAACTTTCGCCCCTGTTGGCCGCATTGAGTCGGTAAGGCTTTTGCTTTCTGTTGCTTGTTATATGAAGATTTCATTGCATCAAATGGACATTAAGAGTGCTTTTTTAAATGGAGTCTTAAGTGAATAAGTGTATGTTGAGAAGCCTAAGGATTTGTGGATCCTCAAAAACCAAATTTTGTTTTAAAACTGAAAAAGGTTCTTTATGGTTTAAAACAAGCTCCTAGAGCTTGGTATGAAAGGCTAACTCAACATTTTCTTTATTTGAACTTTAGACGAGGGGAAGTTGATAAACTTTGTTCTTTCTTAAATCGAATAAGCACATCTTAATAGTCCAAATTTATGTGGATGATATTATTTTTGGATCCACTAACGAGCAGATGGTCAAGGATTTTGTTACTCGAATGTCCGATACATTAGAGATGAGCATGGAAGGTAACCTCTCATACTTTCTTGGTTTACAAATCAAACATCTTGATGACGGTATTTTCCTTTCCCAGGCTAAATATGCTAAGAACTTAGTTAAAAAGTTTGGTTTAGAAAGTGAAACTCACAAGAAAATTCCACTGGGAAAAACTGTGAAGCTGTCGAGAGACGATGTTGATAAGGGTGTTGATAACACCATGTTAGAAGTATGATAGGGAGTTTGTTGTGTTTGATGGCAAGTAGACCAGATATTATATATAGTGTGTGCTTATGTGCTATATATCAGTCTAATCCAAAAGAGTCACACTTGAAAGCTGTTAAAAGAATAATAAGGTATATTGCTGGTACAACTGAACTAGGTGTGTGGTACACAAAAGATACTGGTACTGAACTTGTAGGGTACACTGATTCGGATTGGGCTGGAGATGTGGTAGATAGAAAGAGTACTACTGGGGGTATTTTTTTCTGGGTAACAATTTAATCTCTTGGTTCCTTCGTCTCCAGTTCATGAGGATCAACCTGCGTTTGATCCAGATTTGTTTGAATATTCCTCTTATTCTTCGTTTGATGTGACTCTTCGAGATATTCTGAATGCTTGCAAGAAGGACAAGAAGAAAAAGAAAGTTGCTGTGGAGGACGATGTTGCTACTCATGTTGGTTCCCCCATACCAACATCACATCATTCGCCGTCTGTTTCGTCCTCCAGCGCTACTTCTATTCTGATTGCTTCTCGTGCTCCCACGCCAGCTTCTTCCTACGCCTCTGATCACTCCCAGTTCTCCACAGACACTCCTACTCCGGTCCTTGAACTTGAGGATATGGATGCTTTTTCGGAGAAGTTTATTACTGCTGAGGCTGCGAAGCTGTTTGCTGCCTACCACACCCGCCATTTGATCGCCGAGCGGCGAGTCCCAGTTGAACTGTTTTAGAAGCACAACCTCATCGCTTTTCTTCAACACAAAGGTATGTACTCCACAGTTTCAACTGCCATTCCTTTTGTCCGGGATATTGTGATCGAGTTTTATGCAAATCTTTTGCCGTCTATTGTTGATTGGAGTCTGTGAACTATGGCAAAGTTTTTGTGCGTGGCCAAGTGTTCTCTTTCACCCCGGCTTTGATTGATGAGTTGTTTGGCACTGAGCCATATCGGGGTGACTCGCCTGTAGATGATATGAATGAGGTTATTTTATTTTTTTCTGGTGGGTTGGTTAATGCGTGGTTTGAACATCTCCCTAGTATTCGCCTGTCTTCTCTTTATTCTATTCTGCATAAGTTTGCTATTTGTAATTGGGTCCCCTCCAAGAACACGACGTGTGCTACGCGGCCTCAGGCCCAGTTCTTGTTTAGGCTTGGGAGGGGAATTCCTTTTAGTTTTGGCCAGCATGTTTTTGACACCATTGCTAAGCTTGCCACCACGAAGTCTGCGGCCTCGTTATGTTTTCCCTCTTTGATTTTCAGCTTGCTAAAGAAGCAGGGTTTGACACTTCGTCCCGATGATGTGCTCACGGGTGAAGGTGATTGGTTTGCTTTGAGAGATCAGCATGTTACAAGTGCCAGAGTCATTGATCTTCCTTGGCAGGAGCCGCTTCACGCCAATGTTGATAGTGATGTTGGGACGGCTGATCCAAACATGGTCCCTATTTCTGCACAGGTCCTTCGTGCACATGTGGCTTCCATTGATTTGCAGATGACTCAGCTGAAGGCTCTTCGTAACTCTCTCTTGAAGGCCCTTTCACTTTCTGGTCAAAAAGGGGGAGAGGATGACGCTGCTGATACTGTTGACGACGCTGCTGATGATGTTGTTGGAGCTGATGAAGATGTTGCTAGAGATGATGTTGGTGGTATAGATGCTGTTGCTGCCAAAGCCTTGGCCAGTCTTGTTCAGGAGAAGCGAAGGAAGAGAATTCGCGCTCGCGATAAGGCTTTGAGGAGAATGAAGAGAATGCAGAAGAGGAAGAGGAAGAAAAGGGGTGAAGGAACTTTGACATCCCCTTGTCATTCGAAGAGGGTTCAAAGTCAATGAGTTCCTTTATTTTGATTTGTTTTGATTAAGTGTTATTTTGAACAATGTTGATATGTAATGTTGGTTTGAATTTTAACAACATTGGGTGTTTTGTTTAGGGGTAGTTTTCTAACTTAGGGGGAGTTAGTATTTCATTTTCATTTATGTTTGCATCGTAGTGTTTTGTCCAAAAAGGCAAAAGGGGGAGATTGTTGAGGAATTTATTCTTGGCAATAATTCCTATTTTGTTATTTGCCTTTCTTGGGCACAAAATAAGTTAGGAAACTAGATTTAGGAATATATTGTGTTTCCTAGTTTATTTTTAAGACTTTATTAGTTTCCTAAATTGTGTTTAACATTTATTTTTATTTGTTTACCTAATTTAGGATTCTAGGATTGTCTATTTAAGACAATAGAATCCTAAAGCTACTTACGATCTTCACGCACAGGATTTTAAGAGAGGACGCACGACACAAAGCAAGACGCACGAGCAAGAAGAAGAACACGAAGACTACTTGGAGCCATTGATCGAGATCGACAAGTTATTCGAAGTTGCGTGACCAACGGAGAAGAGTTTGTTCAACCTAGGCGACACGTATTTAGTATCATGTGTTTTGATACTTTAGTTTTCATATATTACTTAATATTTTTGTATTGATCGAAAAACAAGAAAGTAATATAGTTTTCGGGTTTATACACCCAAGTTCACAAGTACTTTTACTTGTGAACTGAACTTGTTATCTCGTGTTCTTAAATTTATTTTTCGCTGCATATTTTTTATTTTACTTTGGTCGATGTTGTTAACCAGTGTTGTTTAACGTTGATAACAACATCGTAAATCTGATACTTATTTTCAAAACCATAAACTTTCAAATTTTTACAATTTCTTTTTAATTACCCCCACTTCCCACAAAAATAATTGGGTATTCACATGAAAATAGTCCACTTATCATTATTAATATATCATTAATTTTTTATTTTCAAACATACTGTTAATTAATATTTTTGAAATACTAATTTTTTTAGGGTAAATTAAAAATTGATGATAATACAAAATTTTAATATTCCTATAACAAATATATTAATTTCAACACTAACATTTTAGATATTAATTGATATTAATAAATTTGAGAAAACATAATTAAAAAATAATATATAAATTAGTATTTTAATTATATAAACTATATTTTTTTAATATGTGTGAAATTAACTATAAGACTAAGCAATATTAGACGGACATAAACACTAATTTACAATATAAAACGTTTTTCAAGGGGTGAATTCGGATGGCAGTTAGTTCCTTTTAATATGAGAATCTAATTGCTCCCTTATAGTATCTAACAAATGTCAGGCAAGAATGAAGCCTCAATAGCACAATTGTTGTTGCAAATATTTACTAGAATTTTCATTTCTCCAACAAACTTCTTGTGATCTCCCCTTCTACAATTATACGTAGTAAATATTCTTTTCTCGCTTCATATTTAAAATATGGTAATATTATTATCAGGTCGAATTTAAGCTGTATTGCTACGGATACGAATTTAGGACAATACACAACACGGATATAAAAATATGCTTATTTTTAAAAATATCGAACACGATATGGCCCTCACACGTTTATAATATAAAAAATTATTAATATATTTATTTTCTATATATATTAAATTGTAATAATTTTTTATTTTCAATTAATCATCTAAAATAATTACAAACTCATTCACGATAAAATTCCAAGTAAAATAAAAATTGATAACAATTAAAAATAATAAAAATTGTGATTTTTTTTTTAAAAAATGTGTCAGGTACGTGTCCCCACATGTCCCGCGGTGTCCCCTGTCAAAAACTCAGGAAAAAAAAAAGAGAGAAAAATAGGACACGCGTCTGACTCGTATTGGAGGCGTGTCGTGTCCACAGAGTTTCCGACTCGCTTAAGGGGTAAAAACAAAGTGTCCGGTCTCCAATAATTCATATCAATATAATGTAGTGCAAATATTAATATCTCATAATAAAAAATAATACATCATTGTATTAATATATCATAATATAAAAACTAATACATCATGACACATGTAAAAAATTTGTGAGAAATCAATATTTTTGAATACAAAAATCAATACTATACTACAAAAATAAATCGTAATAACAGAACATACTCAAGTCGAAATTTACGAAACATCAATATTTTCGACTACAATACATTATTCTACAAAAATATATCATAATAATCGGACATATTTTTAATTATAAAAATCAATATATTATATTACAAAATAATACATCATAATTAAGAAAAGAAAAAAAAAAAGGATATCACGATAAGTTGACCCACTAAACTGGTTTCACACGAGCCAATGCCTATCATTTTATACCTCACCACTCTCCTATTTTAGAGATTTTATTTCATATTCTAATTTTGTCACTATCTTCTCCCAAAAGTATTCAATCTATGTTTCGCTCCTGTTGTAACCATAATCAATTTTGAAATTAAATAATGTCACGTCCTTTCATGTCTCCAGTATTATTTGTACTATATATAGACCCATTCGAGGCCATGAATTTTCGAACATCAAATTCCCATCAACTAGTCTGACGAACAACCTTTCATCTTGATTCTGATTTGATGGTTAAGATTTCTATTTAAGAAACATACTAGTTCGTAGAAGTAATTCTCTGAATTACGAGTCAAATCCCCTTATCTCTCCTGCGATGCGATGGGAAAAAAATATTGAAATACCGAAATTTTGTACGTCCACAAAATAATAAAAATATCGTATTTTTATATATCGTGATATTTGGTATGGTATAATATCAATATCGAAATATTAAGGTATAGTATTGGTATGCGAATAAAAAAAATCGATAATTCGATATATACAAAAATATCGAAAAAAATATTGATATTTCGATATATATACATAAAGGTATTCGGCCAAAAATGTCGGTAATATATCGGTATTCGGTATAAATTTTTTGTAATGTTTGTTGTTGTTGCATTCGGTATGAAACGGTATAATACCTATACAGTCCATGAATTTGGCATACCGATATATCGATACGGTATGTGTCGTGTAATTTACAGATAATTCGGTATACCGACATCCGGTACGGTATCTATATGAAATTCTAGGTATATAGGTACGGTATCGGTATGGACAAGAAATTTTACCGTACCGATCCACCCCTAATCTCTCATGATTAATTTTTGAAAAAAAAAAACCCGGTATGTGTCACATAGTTTTTTTTTTTTTAATATTTTGAAATCGCACACTCTGTTTGTGATTGTAATTTTATTTATATTTTTAAATATTTTGAAATCGCAAATATAGTTTGCGATTTTAATTTTAATTTTTTTAATAATTTGGAGTTGCACATATGTTGTTCGATTATTAATTTTGATTTTTTTTTAAAAATATTTTGTGAAATCGCATAACATATGTGCGATTCTTAATTTAAAAAAAAAATAGAATCGCACAACATATGTGCGATTCCTATTTTATTTATTTTTTTAAATATTTTTTAGGAATCGCACGTTGAATGTGCAATTCCATATAAAAAAATAAGTGTTTATTCAGAAATCGCACACTATAATTCCACCTATAATCACAACTCGTTCACTACCTCACCTATAAAATCAATTTGGTTTGGAAAGTATAATATTTAAGCATTTTCCCCAATTGTAGTTGATCCCGTCTCAAGGCCCATCTCTGACTTAATAGCGTAGCCATATCAGAGGGTACCCAGCTATAACAACAAAGATAGGAAGCTTTTCCTATTCACGACTTTGCTGCCATTTCATCCGTAACAGTTAGCTCGAAAGCGAATTCAATCACCCGAGGAGGGTACCCAGCTACAACAACAAAGATAGGAAGCTTTTCCTATTCACGACTCTGCTGCCATTTCATCCGTAACAGTTAGCCCGAAAGCGAATTCAGTCACCCGAGGAGAGAGGCTATTCACTAAGTGAAGAAGAAGAATACAAGAGAGAGAAAATAAAATAAAAATAAAAAAACTAGATTTTTTTTGTTTGTTTTTTGAAATATGGGTAGAGCCGTAGAGAAGATTGAGATCAAAAGGATTGAGAACTCAAGCAACAGGCAGGTTACTTACTCTAAAAAAAGAAATGGGATTATGAAACATGAATTTTTATATAGAACCAGATAGGGCTCCATTACGAATCCCTATATAACACATGGCATCCACTCTATCGTGCATTTATAAAAAAAAAGAAAAAAATGATTAATGGCTCAGATGAATGTCATGTCATTTATAGGCTCTATAATGGAGCCCTATCTGGTTCTATAGAAGAACCGATGAAACAGGCCAAGGAGATAAGTGTACTCCAACAGCGTAGTCAAGAAGTTAATGTGTATTGGGTTGCAGATTTTTTTCTAAAAACTAAATTGGTTTATTATTATTTATTTTATTTTTAACAATATTGGATAAAACTGGAACATAATTGGAGGAATTTTTTAAAAATATCATATGAGTTCACTATTTATTATATTTTGAAGGGAATTTTTCATTGAGTTTAAAAAGGATTAGAAGTCTAATATGTTGTTTGATACATATGAGATTTCTAAGACTTTTATTCCCTTTAGGAGTTTATTATGTCAATTTATTATTTTGACTTTCTTGCCAAATATATTAGATATTAATTATTTAGGAAAGTTTTTATTCTCATCTTATTTGGTAATTATTTTGTATATTATTAGAATTAGTTTAGGTTTTAATTATCTTTCTCCTATCTTAGAATTTCGTATGTTGCAAGTCTTGATTTATTAGGAGTCTTAGATTTATCTTTTCTCCTTATTTGAAGTGATTTACTTGCAATATATTATGTAAATATTCTTTTCTTCTTTTGTAGGACTATTTACAAGCAAGGATGTCTATATAAATATGAGGACTAGCTCTACAACTTTGATATGCTGAATACGCATAAGAAATACATGAGAAAAGATCAGAGTTGAGAGTTGGAGCGATTTATTCGATCAACAGCAAATCTGCCTAGATGCAAATGTTACTGCTCGTGCTGCAACATCTGCACTAACATCCTGTTGAATGAATTACTTTCTTCCATGTTTTTGTGTTTTTATTAAGATCAAATCCGGGAGATTTTGATTCTTAACTTTTGGAAGAGTAGTGCTGATTTAGAACAATTTTACTCGATAGGAGTTTTTTGTAGTCTTTACTTGTTTATATTCTCATGTGTAATCGTTGATACACTTTTTGAGTAAAGACATTTTCGCCTTAAGGCACGATTACAAGGATTTATTTCTTATAGTCAAAAGTTTTAAAAGCTTGTATTTTGTGATTTTATTCCCGCTGCTATTTGTTTACACTCTGCACAAAATACACTTGGTTTGTTGATTGTTCTAATAGTTTTCTATTTTTATCCATGAACAACTTAGCGAATTAGGGCTTGAAATTCTTTCAATTGGCATCATGAGCGGGCACTTGACAACACTAAGTGTTGATCCTGAGTGCAAGCTTATAGATTCGCATATTTGTTCTTAGTGTTGCACACCTTTTATTGAATCAAATCTTGGGAATTCTAATTCCACTATTATTGCTACAGGAGATGTGAAGTCTGAGGACTCAGATGATAAGGACACCGAGATGATGGAGTCATCGATGAGTTGTATCACAATTGGGTCAAGTTGGTTCAAAAGGCCAAATTTTTTACCAAGGAGAACGAACGATCGAGTTATGAGAACGATGAGTTGAAAGCGTTTATCTCTCATTTGGAGGTGCTTCTCACAATAAAAGAAGAAGAACTTGGTAATATGAAATCTAAACTTGACACTTCTGTTCAATCAATGAAGAAGATGAGTACCAGTAAGACTAGTACTCAATTTAAAACTCCTGTTTTTGTCAAATCAAAAGAAGCTTGTGAAACACCAAGTAAAAACTTGCCTAAAGCCTCTAAAAAATCAAAATGCCACAAACATAAATAGATATGTCATCATTGCTTTATAACTGGACATATTAGACCTTATTGTCGTAAACTTAAAGCTGAAACTGCTAATAAAAGGTCTACTGGTCCAGTGTTGGTCCCGGTGTTGGTCAGTCCCAGTAACACTGCCACCAACACCTCTCGTAAACTTAAATCTGTTTGAGTTCGCAAATCTGATGTGAAGTGTAATTTTGTATACTTCTTTTAAGCATATGATTGCTGGGTCTTGGTATTTTGATAGCGGTTGCTCGCGTCATATGACAGGTACTCATGAGTATTTGACGGACTTTGAGACATACAATGGAGGAAAAGTGATTGACAGAGGAGGAGACCATGGGCAAATCATTGGTAAAGGGACGTTGAATGTTGAAGACCTTCCGAAGCTTCACAATGTGCTTCTTGTTGATGGGATTATGACTAATTTGATTAGCATAAGTGAACTTTGTGATAGTAATATGAATGTGGAATTTGATAAACAAACTTGCAAAGTTTTTGATGAATCAAATATTTATTTTCTTACATGTACAAGGATGGCGGATAATTGATATCTTGTATGTAAGGATGGTGTTGTACTTGTTAAACGTATGAGTACTTTTATGAAGGGTCATGGACAAAAACTTTTTTCAAACTCTACACGATCTTTGCACAAAGTCTCTCAAAACTTTACGTTTTTGAAAACTCGAGAAAACTCAAACTCTTTGATAGAGGTGAACCAAACTTTTATGCATCCCCTTTTAAAATATTTAATAAAACACGTAAGTTTTCTCGCAAGAGTACGAGAAACTTGATGGATGATGAGTTTGACTCGAGTCGATTCTCTCGAGGACAACTGTTCGGTCTTATCGGATATTTCTCTTCAATTCTCAATAAAATAAATTATACATACAATTTGGTTTTTTTTTGAAGAATTTGAATTGACCATTATGAACTAAGCTATATTAAGGCTAAATCTAATTAAACTAATTATTTTGAACTAGATTATCAACTAAATTATTTAAACTAATTAACTAACTGAAAATTAAACTAATGATTAACTAATTTAAAAAACTAAATTAAATTAACTAAAGATTATCTAAATTTTTTAACTAAAGTAAACTAATTCAAATTCTAGATTAATTAACTTAATTAACTAACTAATAAATTATAAAACTAATTTGAAACTCAGAGGACTGAAAGACTGAAACTAAATAAATAACTTAAGCAATCAATCAGAATTCAGGAATTAAAACTAACGAATTAACTAACTAGAAAGTTCCTAACGATTACGAATATAAAGGCTAACGGTTATAGCTAACGGTTAGGATAACCGTTATCGTAACAGTTAACAAATTCTGAAACTAAAACAAAACGTAAACCCGCATGCAAGAAAGTTCCTCAAACAAACAGATTATCAAACTTCCAACAACTAATATGAGAAACTGGAACTAAACTGAAATTAATAAACTAAACACGTTCAACGAATCCAAACGAAACGAACATAAGCTAACAAATATTCGAAACTTGAAAACTAAATAACGAAACTATGAGAACTAATTAAATGTTTTAGAGTACTTGTTTAATATACTGAAAACTGAAAGTACTTCGACTATTCCGAAGAGTAAACGCAGCAAATTGGTCGAGAAAAGGATGAACAATGTCGAACGGCTCGCAAAACCCTCGTCGTCGTTGATTCTTGTTCTTCACGTTTTTGCTATCGATCTCCGTCTCCAAACCCTAGGAATAATCTATGGAAAGTATTTAGAGTTACAAGCATGCCTGGAACTCGGATTACAAGTGGGTATTTATAGATTTCGCGTATCTTGGGCCGCAAGTCTAAAAATTCTGTTCTGGGCCCCGTTAACGGTTAGTAGTAACCGTTAACTATTTTTATTTTGCATTTCGGGCTGACGACAACAGTTATACGAAAACTGTTATAGAAAGTTACCGTTAGCTCTTGAATTCAGCACTCTGATTGTTAACATCGGCTGTAAGTAACCGTTAAGGGTTAGCGGTAACAGCTAGCGGTTAGGAGTGACCCTAAGTGTAACCGTTAGCCTCAACGACAACGGTTTCAGCATCATAACCGTTCTAGAAAGTCTGTCAGCTTCAATTCTTGCTACTTCTTCACCGGAAAGCTCGATCTTTGATTCTCAATCATCATACTTCATCTTTTACGTGCTGAAATCTTCTAGTTACTTAGATATAAAGTGAAAACATCAAATAATCACTTATTTGCATTAATTACGATCAAAATACGGTAAAATAAGCTGGAATTATAAAAACACGAAATTACGCTTAAATCATCCAACTTATACCAAAAACAAATAGAAAAACGAACTAAAATACGAATATAATAAGGAAAAGTCCATGTTAATCAACTACCCCAAGCTTAATTGGTTTGTTCGTCCTCGAACAAACGATAGATTCAAAGTATGACAAGAATGAAAATAAGTCCAAGCAAAGAGTCGTGCCATGCTACATACATAATTTTGAAAATATAGGTACAAATCATGCAACGTCAAACACTTGACCATTATTACATTGTCGCTCCAAAAACAAAATCATGCTTCCTTACGAAAGATAATATATATGTGTGCGCTCAAAAACACTCAAGCATTGTTGCATGGGACGTGTATACACTCAAATCATACAATTACATGCACAGTAAATAAGCACGGGAAATCAATCTCTTTTCAATCGCAAATTAAGTGTGTTATCAAAACTAAGAATCGGTAAGGTCTTTACGGGTTGTAATGTAAGGCTCTTTGGAAGGGTGTGGAATATATAAGTCGTGTGGCTCAATCGCTCACTCAACCTAATCTAATAAAGAAGAAAATTGCTAATAAAAACCTCACTTAACTCTCATAACGTAGCCTTGAAATTAGACTATTCCTCAACTCGAAACTCGTAAACCGGCTGTAAGCTCAAACCACTTAAAAACAATTGAAGCTTACAATTACACAACTCTTGCCTTTAAACAATAGGCTTCATAACAAAATACAAGCCTTTATAAGCGCGTAGGCAATTACTAACACAAGACTCACCATCTTTTCTTATTTTTCTTCTTTTCCCCCCGTTTATTCTTATTTTTATGGGGTCTGTTTTTTAATTGAAGGATGGTGATCTTTAATTACGAAAGTTCATAAAAATCATAAAATCATAAATTCCTAATAAAATATCCAAAATACTAATAACCAAAAATAACGAACTCCTACCCCACATTTTTAATGGGTTAGTAGGGGTCGACTCAATAAAATCACTCAAGGCTATAGGCATGGGTTATTTGACTATGATTGGCTCATTCAAAATTTATAGTGGCTAGAATATATGGATATGGCCGGAATAGGGTTTTATTTGTGCCTTAACGTCATGTTCAAAGTCAATTACACACAGCGGTTTCAAAGAGATATCAAGACTGAAGCTTATTCAAGCACATGCAATGATGATAATAACTTAGGCTACTCACTGGCTTTTTGCATGAAAAAGTTTTGAATTGACGCTGCTTTTAAGGTTTTGCGAAATCAATTGCGTCCAAGTACCATTTTACAATAAATAAATATAAATTTCCAAAAATTTATGCACTTATACACGCTCAAAAGACATGAACCTCAAATCAAACATAATTAACTTTGACAGGCAAGCCATACAAACACAATTCAGTGCAGAAATAGCAATCAATCACGTAAAATATTAGCTAAGACAAACTCACGAAAATTTTAAATTTAGCACAATTTTCAATTATAAGTCACAACTCAACCATACCCCCCTCTAAAGAAAATGTGGCAAACTCCTGATTGCCATAAATATAAATAAAATAAGCGCAAGGGAGATAAGAAAACATCCCTGAAAAATCGATCGTTGAGCTTCTCCAAAAGCACTCGTGCAATAATTCCTGTCTTTAACTCATGATTGTATGTCTTGAATAAGAGAAACTTACAAAACAAATAATAAAAGCAAACGAACTAATATTCTTGGAATTTTGAATTTTTTTCAATTTTTTTATTTATTATATATATATATATACATATTTTTTTTAAGAAGAAGAAAACGAAAAGTAAAAGATATGATTGTAATCAATTGCATCGCGCAAGTGCCCGGTGGCACATCGTTCGGGATTTGAAACAACCAGATTGCGTTCTAAATTGGGTCGGGTTCCGACCTCGGTTGGTGAAGACGAATTTCATAAAAATTGGACGGCAGACGCGAATAGCGGCAACACGTAGCGGTTAGGTGTTACCGTTAACCATACCGCTACATTCTCTGTTTTAAGGTCAAAAGTCTGTCTCCTTTTCCAACTAACGATAGCTATTAGCTGTTGCTACCCATCGTTAGTATGTATCATTTCCCCTGGTTGCTGCGGCTAGCTGTAACAGTGATTGTTAACGATCGGACTTAGCGGTAGCTATTACCGCTATTGAACCGCTAAATGTCCTGTTTAGCGAGTTTTCAAAATTTTTGCACATAAACGTACCACGGTAATTGACACAATAAAAAGACAGAAATAAAATAAAATAAACATCAAAAGAAAATTAAAGAAAAGAAAATGAAAACTGACGAACGCTTGGGTTGCCTCCCAAGAAGCGCTTATTTAACGTCGACAGCTCGACGCATGTTCGCTTGATCAATTTCCAGCTCGTGGTGGGTCCATGAACCCCTTCTCGCTTCTATCTTGACTCTTCATATATTTCTCGTAATAAGGCTTAAGTCGATACTTATGGACTTGGAAATTCGACTTGTCACGCTCATCGTAGAGAGTGGCAACTCCATACTCATCCATCTCTTGTATGAAAAATGGTCCACTCCATGCCGAATTCAGATTGGCCTTTGGATCGAACTTACGCTTATGATTATACAACACTTGTGGACCAATCTCGAGCTGCTTGCACTTAAAACTCTTATTTTCGGCCTCCTTCGACTCTTCTTCTTCGTCCAATCGTTGAAGTATGTCTCGCCCTTGTTCTTCACATCTATGAAATATTCGTTAGAGTCGAGGAAATCGTACATATAATGATTCATCGGTGGCTTCAAATCCACATTTAATTCATCTCGAAATTCTTCAATAATATCGCTCATGTTGATACCTAGTAACTCGATCAAATCTTCTCCACTCAAATGCTTCTCGTCGTCAAACTCATCAAGCTCCTCACCGAAGTCATCTTCTTGAGTATCCTCCTCCTTCCTCCAAAATTCGGCGTCGTCCCCGTCGCCTAATTCGTCTACAACTACGACTTCCATAAGCTTGTGAATGCATGATGTAACGGGATCAATGAACGAACAGTCATCTATCATGGCAGGGGTAGGAGTATTTTGAATATCCTTGAGAGAAAACGTCACTTTCTCGCCCAAAACGGTTATGGTCATCCTCCCTTTGTGAACATCAATTAGCGTATGGGAGGTAGACATAAACGGGCACCCCAATAAAATGGTATGCTCAGTGCTCTCAGCCAGTACCTTGCCAACGTCCATAACCACAAAATCAACCGGAATTACGAGCTCTCCAACTTATACTAAAACATCCTCAACTATTCCCAAAGGTAGTCGGATTGAGCGATCGGCCAACTGTAGACGCATGGTTGTCGGCTTTAGTGGTCCAAGATCAAATTCCTGATAAAGTGAATACGACAGTAGATTCACTCCTGCTCCAAGATCTAACATTCCTATTGCTTTTTGTCCATTAGACAATGAAATAGTTATGCACAAATTTCCAGGATCGCGTTCCTTGGGTGGCAATGGCTTCTTGAAAACCGCGCTAACTTCCTTTGGAAATGTTACGTATTGATTCGTCACTAAGCGTCTCTCTCTCGAAGCAAGTTCTTTGAAAAACTTAACATAGGCGGGCATTGTTTTGATTACCTCCAAAAGTGGTAGGTTGATATTGACATTCTTAAAGAGGTTGTATAGTTCCATGAACCTCTTGTTCTCTTTCTCTGGACGCAAGCGGCTTGGAAAAGGAACAACATCTTTAATTGGTGTCGCCATTTGCTTGGGTGGTGATTTTTTAAGAATGTCGTCATTGCCACGTGAGTTATTTGGAGTTGCCCCTTGAATGGATCAAGGAACATATCGATTAGAGGATTTATGCAGCTGATCTACTGGTTTAGAAGCACCTCCCTCGCTAAATTTGGTGTTTTATTCTCGACCTCATCTTCTCGGTCCACTATGCCGTTATCAATCTTCTTTCCACTGCGAAGGACATGAACTGCCGATGCCTGATCTGCTTGGCTTGGAAGTTTACCTTTTTTCGTCTGAGAGTTTGTCTAAGTGAGTTGATAATTGGCCTATTGCTGCTTCAAGTTTCCTCTGCTGTATTCTCAAGTATAACCTTCTTTATGTCAGTGATTTCGTTTCTAACGTCAGTGAGTCCATCTCGATTTTTAAGAGTCTCGGCTACTTGATTCTGCTACCAAACCAATAACTGATCCGTCGACTGAACTGTTGTAGGCACCTGCCCTTGCGTATTAAAATTATTATATGTAGGCGGCAATGGTGCTTGAGCATATTGTGGTGGGGGATATTGCGGGTCAGGTGGCACATGATTTGGATTTCCTGGGGCCCACTTGAAGAGAGTATTATCACATTGAGGTGTGTACTTCTTTTGATTCGAATAAATTTGGATCGCGTTAACGTCCTCTTGCTGCTCAATGTTGTTTGGACACACATCTACTAAATGATGGGGAGATCCGCACTGGTTGCATGCTGCAGTATTCTTCTGTGCAGCGGCATTGCTTGCCCGCTCGGCTTTCCAAGCAGCTAATTTTTTGTCTAATATCTCTGCACACTTTGGCTTGACTAACTTGCCATCATCTAAATCAGGATCGGGAATGAAAATCTCATTAACCTTCATTTTACGAGGCCGAGAGTTGGTTGGTCTAGATTTTTTGCTTTGCTTCTCCAACACCCGTCTCGCCTCGGTGGCTGTCAAATCTCCGAAATCTCCTCCTGCCGCTATCTCTACTTCTCGTTTCCCATGGTCCAATAATCCATCGGAGAAAAACTGGTTAGTCATCTCCGGAGAATAGTTGTGGTGGGGTCAAGCCTGCAAAAATGTCTTGTAACGTTCCCAAGTTTCATGAAATAGCTCCCCCTCCAATTGTTCAAAGGTGGCAATTTGCCTCTGAAGATGCCCCGTCGTTTGTGCTGAATAATATTGGTTTAAAAACTTCTCACTGATCAATATCCCAATCAAGCAATGAACCAGGCTCTAGGGATAGTAGCCATGACTTCGCCTTGTCCTTCATGCTATACGGAAAAAAAATCATTTGCACCTCCTCATCTTCCAACCTCATCAATGAAATAGTTCAAAAACGCCAAGGGGTCTTCCTGGGCTCCTCCGTGAAAAGTCGGGAGTAGATTAAGTTGGTGTGGTTTGATCTCCACTTCCCTTGAGGTTGGTCCAAGAATAATAGCGGACCTAAAAGGTACAACCTTCGGACGCGCCAAGTCGCGCTGTCTAGATGCTCTATCTCCCCTTGGTTCTCGGTCATTAACTCTCTCGTAAGCGTAATTATTCTCGTGCTCATATCTCCGCCCGAAATTGTTCTGTTCGTAACCATGATCTTGATTTGCCAACCAAGCGTTTACGTGCCTCTGATTGTTAGCATATGCGTTGCGCTGCAGAAATTCTCCGTTCCTAAATGCCGAGTTCTCGATATTGTGTTGGCGAATAGTATTGTTGTTCATCTCTTTGTTTTACCTTATATTCGCCATGTTGGGTTGGTGATTGATCACGTTGTGCTGAAGGGTTTATTCCTTCGTGTGGTACCGCGTCTTATCTCGCATTCTCCCCGTTTTGCTAATAATTAGCCCAATAAGCTCGTGGTAGTGGTTGTCATTGTAAAACGATTGGCTCACTTCCCTACCCATTTCGAATTGGGCGTGGAGGTGATCTTGGTGGGTAATCGTTATGTCGAATTGATTGTGCTCCTAACATCGTGTTGGGAACTTGGTCGCAAACAAAATCAGTTGGTGTCAAAGAAGCGTTCTCAGAAATAAAATGGGTCTTGGTCTCGGTGGGTTTGAACGATGGATGTTGTCAATGAATGGTGCAAGATCGTGATGAAGTGATCGTCTTCCTTGCATAAACTTAACAACAGATCAATGTACCAAATGGCAGGAATCCCAAAACCAAGTGCAAGAGTAAAAAGAAAATAATAATTCTAAAAGAAAATAAAAAGAAAAATATCCTTAATTCCTACTCGTTGTCCCCGGCAACGGTGCCAAAATTTTGAACCAAACTTTTATGCATACCCTTTTAAAATATTTAATAAAAAACGTAAGTTTGCTCGCAAGAGTACGAGAAACTTGTAGGATGATGAGTTTGACTCGAGTCGATTCTCTCGAGGACAACTGTTTGGTCTTATCGGATATTTCTCTTCAATTCTCAAGCAAATAAATTATACATACAATTTGGGTTTTTTTTGAAGAATTTGAATTGAACATTATGAACTAAGCTATATTAAGGCTAAATCTAATTAAACTAATTATCTTGAACTAAATTATCAACTAAATTAACTAAATTATTTAAACTAATTAACTAACTAAAAATTAACTAATTTAAAAAACTAAATTAAATTAACTAAAGATTATCTAAATTGTTTAACTAAAGTAAACTAATTCAAATTCTAGATTAATTAACTTAATTAACTAACTAATTAATTATAAAACTAATTT
Source organism: Phtheirospermum japonicum (assembly GCA_014905375.1). Classification (NCBI taxonomy): domain Eukaryota; kingdom Viridiplantae; phylum Streptophyta; class Magnoliopsida; order Lamiales; family Orobanchaceae; genus Phtheirospermum; species Phtheirospermum japonicum. The sequence goes on along the minus strand of BMAC01000304.1, from coordinate 1,331,839 downwards.
GAAACTCAGAGAACTGAAAGACTGAAACTAAATAAATAACTTAAGCAATCAATCAGAATTCAGGAATTAAAACTAACGAATTAACTAACTAGAAAGTTCCTAACGGTTAAGAATATAACGGCTAATGGTTATAGCTAACGGTTAGGGTAACCGTTAGCGTAAKAGTTAACAAATTCTGAAACTAAAAKAAACGTAAACCTGCATGCAAGAAAGTTCCTCAAACAAACAGATTATCAAACTTCCAACAACTAATATGAGAAACTGGAACTAAACTGAAATTAATAAACTAAACACGTTCAACGAATCCAAACGAAACGAACATAAACTAACGAATATTTGAAACTTGGAAACTAAATAACGAAACTATGAGAACTAATTAAATGTTTTAGAGTACTTGTTTAATATACTGGAAACTGAAAGTACTTCGGCTATTCCGAAGAGTAAACGCAGCAAATTGGTCGAGAAAAGGATGAACGGCGTCGAACGGCTCGCGAAACCCTCGTCGTCGATGATTCTTGTTCTTCACGTTTTTGCTATCGATCTCCGTCTCCAAACCCTAGGAATAATCTATGGAAAGTATTTAGGGTTACAAACATGCCTGGAACTAGGATTATAAGTGGGTATTTATAGATTTCGCGTATCTTGGGCCGCAAGTCTAAAAAATCTGTTTTGGGCCCCGTTAACGGTTACGCTAACAGTTAGCAGTAACCGTTAACTATTTTTATTTTGCATTTCGGGCTGACGACAACGGTTATACGGCAACCGTTATAGAAAGTTACCGTTAGCTCTTGAATTCAGCACTCTGATTGTTAACATCGGTTGTAAGTAACTGTTAAGGGTTAGCGGTAACAGCTAGCGGTTAGGAGTGACCCTAAGTGTAACCGTTAGCCTGAACGACAACGGTTTCAGCATCATAACCGTTCTAGAAAGTCTGTCAGCTTCAATTCTTGCTACTTCTTCCCCGGAAAGCTCGATCTTTGATTCTCGATCATCATACTTCATCTTTTACGTGGTGAACTCTTCCGGTTACTTAGTTATAAAGTGAAAAATATCAAATAATCACTTATTTGCATTAATTACGATCAAAATACGGTAAAATAAGCTGGAACTATAAAAACACGAAATTACGCTTAAATCATCCAACTTATACCAAAAATAAATAGAAAAACGAACTAAAACACGAACAAAATAAGGAAAAATCCATGTTAATCATGAGGATTTGAATCCTAGAACTCTGGAGTCTTTAAAATATCGTGCGTGTTCTAATTCTGGTCACTTTGCTTTTAAATGTGCTAATACTTTAGCGAGAAGTATCTTGAAGACTAGTTTAAGTGACTATGAGTCTAAGAAAGTAGAGATAGACCCTAATGTTGAGAAAAACTTATTTTTCACAACTCTGGAGGGAAAATCGTCACTCTGTGTTCTGCTATTCAGGATGTTGGTGGGAATGTTGGCACACCACCACCGACATTCAGTCCAGAATTCTTAGACTGCAGTAATATTGGTTTAAATTCTAATAAGTATTTAGAATTTAACTATAATTACATTATATTTTTATTTAATCTCAAGATATTTGTAGATATTATTGAAAATATATAAATTTAAAAATAAAATATATAAACTCATAATTAAATTTAGAATAGCCATTTAATAAATTTTGAGATTAAATAAGTATTTTTAATTCATGAAAAATACAAAAGAATACTTTTTCTTGAATATTTTATTAAATTATGGAATATATATATTAAAAACTTTTGAAGAACTGTTTAAAATAAAACAACCAAAAATTAATATAATATTGAATTTTTTAAAAAATTACATAATTAAAATATATCATTATTATTTAGAAGTTAAAAGCAATTTATTTGTTTTATCTATTTTAAAATTATTTTGAGATTTAGTTTATAATATTTAATTAAATCTAAGTAATTTTTTTTATTTTTAAATATATTACCTATTCATGATTAAATATTTATTTAACCTAACTTATAAAATTCAAATGACTTATATTTTTATTTTATATTATTTTTATTTTCTTTTTTAATTTTATTAAGTAATTATGGAGAGTTTGAAAATATTGTGTTCCATATTCTTTATGAACTCAAGTTTTGAATTTTATTTAGTATTATATTATAACTTTCACATTTTTATTTATATTTATTATTTGTTTTTCGTATTATGATTTATTCAATAGTTATTCAGATTTTTTTATATATATTTATGAAAAGATTATGTGGTATTTTTGGTTTATTTAAAGTTAAAAGTAATTGTGATTAGACAAGAGTACAAATTATATATTATTTGGATAAATTAAAATCAAATAGTAGTTGGTTAAATTGTTTGATTCATACCTTATTAACAACTGGTGCTATACATTTTGGGTTCACACTACAAAAAAACAGCAGTTTTCCGAGGAAAAAAACGAGGGAAGTGTCTTCCCTCGGAATTTTCCGAGGGAAAAACCGAGGGACAGAAAAGTCCCTCGATTTTTTCCGAGGGAAGGGGATTTCCTCGGTATTCTGGCACCATTCTTTGCCGCCATGATCACCAAGGAAAAAAATCGACGGATTTCCGAGGGAATTCATTCCTAAGGAATAAACCCCTCGAAAAACCGAGGGAAATAAGATTCCCTCGGAATTTTATTATTATTTTTTTAAATTTAAAAGCTTCCGAGGAAATACAAAATACCTCGGAATGAAATCGAGGGAATCCCAAATCCCTCAGAATTATTTCGAGGGATTATGGATTCCCTCGGAATTTAAAAAAAAATCGTAAAAAAATAGAAAGATCGTAAAAACGAAATTGATCCTATCATCTTAGGCACGTGGGGTAGTTTTGACACCAATATTGATCAAAAATACCAACGAGCACGTGCGTATCCACACGTGTTGTGGGATTCAACCAACAACAAGATGCGATCGATCGATGAACTCCTTCGGTTGGAAATGCATAGCGACGAAGCGTCGTGATTTTTCCATATTGGAGGAGGGGTGCTTCTCGGCGTCGTGGAACCACGGGGGTCGGGCGTCGATCGTTTAGGACGCGTTTTCTATTTTTTCCGATTTTAAATAAAAAATGAAAAAAAACATTCGAAAAAATAAAGAATTAGTAAAAAATAGAAACGAATCCTATCATTTCACGATCGGGGCGGTGAGGGGTGCGCCTCGGAGTCGTGGAACCACGGGGGTCGGGCGTCGATCGATAAGTAGGCGTTTTCTATTTATTTTTTTGATTTTAGATGAACAATGGAAAATACCCCCAAAAAATAGAAAAAATAGTAAAAAAATAGAAACAAAACCGAAGAAATTACGATCGAGGCGGGGAGGGGTGCGCCTCAGCGTCCCGGAAACAAATCCTATTTTTTTATTTTTTTTTATTTTTTATTTTTTAAAATTTTGAGGGAATCCCAAATCCCTCGTAATTATTCTAAGGGATTATGGATTCCCTCGGAGTTTTAAAAAATAAAAAAGATCGTAGCAGCCCGTAGCCCGTCGCCGCTCGCCGCCCGCAGCCCATCGCTGCTCGCCGCCCGTCGCAGCAGCAGCCGCTCGCTGTCCGTCAACACCCGCCGCCCGTCGCCGCCCGTCCGCAGCCCCAAAACAATGTAAGTTATTTTAGTTTGTTTTTCAATTTTTTTTTATTATTTTTATGTATTAATTTTTTCTTAATTTGTAATTATAGATCAATTTAAGGTTTTAATTTAGGTTTTATGGTTAACTTTAGAATTAGGGTTCAATTTAGGGTTAGTTTTAGAATTAACTTTAGGGTTAGTTTATAATTAGGGTTAGTTAATAATCAATTAATTAGGTTTTGATTTAGTAATAATCAATTAATTAGATTTTAATTTAGTAATAATCAGTTAATTGGGGTTCAATTTAGTAATAATCAATTAATTAGGGTTCAATTTAGGAATAATCAATTAATTAGGGTTCYATTTAGGAATAATTAKWTAATTAGGGTTCAATTTAGTAATAATCAATTAATTAGGGTTCAATTTAGGAATAATTACATAATTAGGGTTCAATTTGGGAATAATCAATTAATTAGGTTTCAATTTGGGAATAATCAATTAATTAGGGTTCAATTTAGTAATAATTACATAATTAGGTTTTAATTTAGTGATAATCAATTAATTAGGGTTCAATTTAGTAATAATTACATAATTATGGTTCAATTTGGGAACAGTCAATTANATAATTACATAATTATGGTTCAATTTGGGAACAGTCAATTAATTAGGTTTTAATTTAGTAATAATCAATTAATTAGGGTTCAATTTAGTAATAATCAATTAATTAGGGTTCAATTTAGTAATAATTACATAATTAGGGTTCAATTTGGGAATAATCAATTAATTAAGTTTTAATTTAGGAATATTGTGATATATGCATGTATGCACCCATTATATTGTATTTATATTGTTCATGCATGGGAGGCCGTGGTGATCGGACATGGTTTAATTTTGTTTATATATAATATTGTCATTGGTGTTGTTGGTTGTATACCGTCGGATGTTGACGTGGGTTACGGCGCCGGCCGGGAGGTTTTGTCCCTCAGCGGGTTTTTAAATTTTATTTCTAAAAACGTGATAGGGTGTCACGCGATTTTATTTAAGTTTTCAAAATATTTTTAAAAAAAATGTGACGGTGGTTACTGCTTATTTGGAACCTTGGCGAAGTGACGCGATGCATATAGATCACTTGTTTCAGAATTAATATCATATAGAAAAATTTGAAACTAAGTTTCGAATTACTCCAATATTCCTTAGACCCGTTTGAGATTTAGTATCAAATATAGAGTTTGATACTAAATTTCGAACTGTCCCATTTTTGGACAGTTTGAGAATGTGACTTGTATTATGGTTATTTTATGTGTATGTTTTTTTTTAGTTTTGAAATTTTGGTTTCTGCATCTCTCTAATTGTTCTCGGGTGCACTGAAGTATACGTGCACTACGAGAACTGGGGGGAGATGCTGCCGAAATTTTGAATCTAAGAAAAATACATATGTTAAGATAATACATACTACTAAAATGTCACGTTCTTAAATGGGATAGAAGCCTTACCAATCATAACTCGAATTCCCCATTCTTCTCGTAATGCTGCCGAAATTTTGCCATCTTCTTTAATTCTAGAACACGCTTAACACTCAAAAATCTTAGGATGGTAAATGATCGTAGTTGGATATACAAACAGAATATTTTCGAATTTCTATAACACGCTTGAGACTTAAAAATCTGACAATCGTGCAATGTTAGGATGAGTTCCGATCGTAGTTGGATGTACGAGCGAATCGAAGACGGCTATTTATCCTCAAAATTCACGGATGGACTTTAGAGTTTTATTAAATTTGAGCTAGCGAATTCCGCTCACAAGGACGGACAGAGAGTGAAATGTCCTTGTAATCGTAGCAGATGTAGGAATAGAATCTACCTGGACATCGATGAGATTAAGTACCACCTGGAGAAACATGGGTTCGTGCCAAATTACTATAGATGGATTTACCACGGAGAAACCCGGCTCGCCACCTCTGGACATCATCAGTATTTTCATGCTGGAGGACCCTCTTACATCCCTTCGGAAGAATCATCAAACGCGTACATTAATATGGTTGAAGATGCAGCTGGTCCCGATTTTGACGTGGTGGCCGATGTGGAAGAGTCGCCGAACGCTAAGGCTGAAAAATTTTACGACATGTTGAAAGCTGAAAATCAGCCATTGTATCCGGGGTGAGAAGCACATACTCAGTTGTCATTAGTTTCCCGTCTCATGAATTTGAAATCATAGAATCACATGTCTCAAAAGTGTTATGATCAATATAGTGAATTAATCAAGGAGATTGTACCGAAAGACAATCTCGTACCCGATAACTTCTACAAAAGTAAGAAGTTGTTAAGGGGTATGGGCTTACCGGTCGAGAAGATAGACTGCTGCAAGAATAATTGTATGATCTACTGGGAAGACAATTCTGATTTGACAAGTTGCAAATTCTGCAATGAATCTCGGTTTAAACCTGCTCCTCATGGAAAAACAAAACGTCAGAAGGCTCTTGTCGCGTACAAGAAGATGTACTATTTTCCATTAACTCCTCATCTGCAGAGAATGTACGCATCTAATGCCACAACGAAAGATATGAGATGGCATGCTGAACACGTGGTTGACGACAATGTTATGCGCCACCCATACGACTCAGAAGTTTGGAAACATTTCAACGACACTAATCCAAGCTTTGCGGCTGAAAGTCGAAACGTAAGACTGGGTCTTTGTACAGATGGTTTTCAACAATTTGGAAGCTTTGGAGCACAATATTCATCGTGGCCCGTCATAGTCACACCCTACAACTTGCCTCCTTGGATGTGCATGAAAGAACAGTTCATGTTCCTGAGCGTTTTTGTGCAAGGGCCAAAGAATCCAAAAGACAAACTTGATGTGTTTCTGCAACCCCTAATCCATGAATTGAATCAGTTGTGCACGGTTGGGGCTCCCTCGTACGATATATCTAAGAAAAAAAAAATTTCAACTGCGAGCAGCCCTAATGTGGACAATCAGCGATTTCCCTTCGTAAAAAATGTTGTCTGGATGGAGTATTTATTTATTTAATTTTATTTGTTTAATAATATTTATTTGTTTAATTCCAATGTTAATTATTTGAAAATTTTATTTGAATACAGGAGCGGGAGACGAGTGCGCCGGCTACGTGCTACGATCTTTTTAAACGTACGCACCAGAAGAAAGACGGCGCGTGGATCGATACGAGATCTACTAATATTAATGTGAGTCTCTTTCTTATTTTTAACTTTCTTTTATTTTAATGTAGAATTTTAATAACGAGTTGTATTTTAGGAGGAGTACGAGCGACAGCTGACCCAGGAACAAGAACGTGCGTCTTCTTCCCAGGAGGGGAGTAGCGAGGTTGACAAGGACCTGGTTTTCCTCGGCTTCGTCGGGGAGAGCAAGGGACGGCATTACGGCACCGACGCGTTTGGGAAGATGGTGGCTGCTACGAAGTGTTTATGCAAGGGCCACTCTTCCACCTCCTCCCAGGCTGATAGGAGCCACGTCAGAGAGCTCGAGGCGCAGGTTGAGGCTCAGAGGGCGCAGCTCGAGGAGTTGCAGCAGCAGACAGCCGAGAAAAGGCGACAACGTGTGGAGGAGGCAGCCGAGGAAAGGCGACAATGTGCGGAGGAGCGCCGATAGCAGGAGGAATTTCAGGCGCGGATGGATGCCCAGATGGCTGAGATGTATGCTCGTTTCCAACAGCAGTTGCCCCCTCCCCAACAGCACCAGCTGTACCCCCCTCCCCATCAGCAGTACCCCCCTCCCCATCCATAGAACATTTTTACGGTTCATATAAACTTTGTTACTGTGTCGATCGAGCGCATGTAATTATTCTTAAATTTTCAAATATTTTTTTTATAATAATTAGTTTATTTATTTGTCTTTTCTTTAATTACTTTTTTTAAACTTTTGAGAATTTTAATAATTGAACAGGAATTCAAATTAAAACTAAAAATTAAAAATTAATTAAAAAAATTTAAAACCGATGGAAAAATCCCTCGGTAATCCCTCGAAAACGTAAAAAAACAATTAAAAAAATTTAAAAAATTTTAAAATCGAGGAAAAAATCCCTCGTTAAACCCTCGGAAATAGCAAAAGTCCGAGGGACAACAAATCCCTCGTTCTTCAGAGGGAAAAATATTCCCTCGGAATTTCGTTATTTTCGAGGGAAAACAAATCCCTCGGAATATTGATATTTTCGAGGGAAACATTCCCTCGGAATTCCGAGGGAAACATTCTCTCAAATTTCCCTCAGAATTCCGAGGGATTGCACGGAGATGTTTTCGAGGGAAAATATCCCTCGAAATTCCCTCGGTTTCATATTTTTGAGGGAAATATCTCCCTCGGAACAAAATTTCGAGGAGTATTTTTTCGAGGGAAATCTTCCCTCGGTTTGCCCAAAATTGTGATTTTTTTTGTAGTGTCAAATCTCATTAGTTTTGTTTTGCGATCTCACCTTTTTAGTTACATTACTTCAATATTTACACATTTTCTATTATATTAAATTACACAAAGGTTCGGGAGCTAAAAAATAATCTTTGATAGACAAGGGGTTTGAACCCACAATGTTTAATATTGAAACCTAACCCCAACCACACCGTTTTGTTTTGCAATTTCACTTTTTTATTGACATTGCTTCAATATTTACACATTTTCTATTATATTTAAATTACATAAAGGTTTGAGAGACAAGGGTTTGAGTTTGAACCCACAATGTTTAATATTCATACTTAGTCCCAATCACTTCACCACATGGTCCTGATGTTATATTTTATAAATAAAGAAATATACATTCAAAAATAAGTTTAATCGTTCTTCTAACCCTATATTACTTACCATAAATTTATTTATTAAATTTAATACAAAATTTAATACTTCTCATAAATATAAAATAAATTTTAAATAACTACTTAATAAATAAAAAAAGCAAAACAAATTAAAACCAAAATATAAAATTATAATATAATACTAAATAAACCTCAAAACCTAGAATAAAAAAAATAATTATATACCAAACAATATATTATATTTAAATATTTTATAAGATAAATTTTAAAATACAAAACTTAAAAATATTCTAGAATAATAATATAAGCCGTTAAAATTATAAATCAAGTTAAATAAATACTTAATCATAAATAATTACTTGATATATTTGAAAATAAAAAATATAATTTAAATATTATAAAATAAATATGAAAATAAAATAGATAAGAATATTAATAAAGTGTGATTAACTTCTAAATAAATAATTCACACACGAAAAAAAGGTGTTCACAAAAACAGATGTCCACAAAAATAGATTTTGGGTAAAGAGATTAATTGAAAACTTTTGTAGACAAATATAAAATTCTATAATACGATAATAAATAAATTTAAAGACTTGAAATCAAAAAAAAATCTATTATTTAATTTTATAAACTTATTTAATCAATTTTAATCAGAAAAAAAATCTCTACAGTGCCGTTAAGGGCACCATGCCCCCCACCCCCTGCATTTATAACAATAGATTTCTTAATCTGAAAAGCCTAAATCTAATCTAATGGTTCTTATTAAACCCCACTAGGTGAGGAATGGTACCGTGAAGGCACCGTAGAAGTTCCCTAAATAATAATAGTATAGTCGTTAAAACTATAAAGTAAGTTAAATAAACATAGAGAAATAAATATTTAATGATGAATAATAAGTTAAATAATACTTGCATAAAAAAAATGTAGTGATACAAAATGTCATCACCAATTATTATCAAGTTGTTATTGAAAAAGTCACATCCTAAATCTTGATGTGAATGAATAATTCATATTTTTCATCACTAAATAAGACTCTCAAAATAATGTTGTCACTATTTTTCTTGAAGCAGTGACAAAATATGGTGTTGTCATGAAAATAAACTTATCGTGAAACTGGATGTTGTCGCCATTTTTCATGAAAAAAATAATTATAAAATATAGTGTTGTCACGAATAAAAACTTGTTGTGACACCAAATATCGTCACCATATATTACTAGTTTGTCGCTGAAAGGTTTCTCCTACCCGTTTTTCTCGTCATTCCATTATTGTGACAAATTCCATTTAATCGTCATCAAATATGCTAATTAGTGATAAAAACTAGATCGATGATGACAAAAATAAATATTATCATCAAAATGTATTTTTCAGTGACAAAATTAAAATTCGTCACTATTGATAAATATATTATGACAAAATTTTATGCGTGGAGAAAGAAGTCGTCAGAAAACATGTGATTTCTTGCAGTGTCACTCTCTCAAAAAAAATATGCAAAATATCCATTTGAATGTCTGATGAAGTATATTTCGCATTACAAGGTACATTTTCTAAAACAACATCGTTAATGTTCACATCCATTTTTCCCATAAGCTTGATCATATCTATAAAATTATCCTAATTTTTAGAAGATAAAGATTCATCGTGTCCTCTCAATGCACATCCTTGCAAACAAAGCCAACAAATGCTTTCAGTTGTAGTCGTTAGCCTCAATCGATTCTTCTTCACTTTTTCTGTTGTTTGTACATTCATAACTTTATCGATGTAACCTCTTGGATTCATCGAAAGTCCCATCGATTGTACGACACTGTTATGTGGTGAAGTCGGATGTCCCACATGAATCATAAAAGGACAATTTTTCTTATCATTCACTCTCTTCCAACCTCTAAAACCATCAACTGTAAATGTAGGATAACGAGCCTTTTTTTTTCTTGGAAAAGACAATAAGAAAAATATAAGGCCGCATCTTTATGAGGAGAGTACTCTAACCAAGGAAATTGCCCACAATCTTTAAATAATGCTCGATTCTGATCTCTAATCCGGGTTCTTGGAAACACCATATCAGGTTGATATGCCTTCCTTAAGATATAAGCTCCCTGATTGCGCCTCTTTCATTTACAGGACATTGCCACATGGGAGTACGCATCACTGGATCTAGTTGAACATAATCACTAAAATTAATTTCAAGACTTCGATGCTTAGCTACATGTTGGTCATCATACTCACACGGATTGAGATCTCAGCATTAAATATAAAATACTCCACTATGGTCGATGTACTTGTGGGGAAAAAATGAAGTTATAGTTCTCTTTTTGCCTCTTTGATCTTCCATTAGAAAACTAACCTAGTTATTGAAAAGGTACTCATTAACTTAATAATTTAACAAAAATGAATACATCAATGAGTAAATAACCACCAAAATAAACAATAGACATTCATTGGTAATTTGGTACTTTTCTTGATTACTTTATTCAAATTTAGGTTCACTAAACTATACGACATCATTCAAGCTTGCGTTTTAAATATTTCTCATTTCATTGTTTTCTCTTTATATGGGTTTCAACCTTCATGGTGTTAGAAACTTAATTATAATTCTATTGTGCAGAAACAACAAAACCAAAAAAAAAAAAAAAGCAATCAATTATGAAATTACTAGCAAATGAAAATTCATAAATAAGAGTTATCATTCATACATCAAATAAAATAAAACTAATGAACATAAAGTTTGATGTTTTATTAAAAAAAAACCTAGTGTATTTGTATTGCTTTAACAGACTAAATTGCAATTGTTGATAATGTGAAATAGAATTTCATTTGTACATTAAAAAAAAAAAAAGCAGCCACCAAATAAGTAAATGTTTTCATAGTTTTAGTGGTGTTGAAATGAATCAACGAGTTCATGACTCGGTATTATCGGACTTCAATTCAATTGAAGGATTCAATGTGTTTCAAGCTTGGAAAAGTAAAGGGAAAATGAAAATAAAGCAAGTAAACTAGCTAAACTATCCTAAAAATTGAAATAACAAGTGGGTCGGATGCCTCGTCGTGTGCCTCAATATGTAAATGCAAGCAAGTAATGGAAATAAGCAAGAAAATGCAATGTTTCACCAAGTACAAGCATGCAAGCACAAGGTACAACTATGCATAAAATTCTAAATAATGCAAATTACCAAAAATTGAAAGCATGGATGTAAAGAGCAATGGAAATTAACAAGAAGGTTCAAGATTTTAAGGAAAATAACAAGCAACAAAACCCAGATCTAAGATTTAGGGAAAAAGATTGTAACCATCCTGAACTATACACATTTTTTGGGTTAGCATCCTAACGTTTTTTTTTAATTTAATGCATCTTGTACTTCACAAAATTCTTAAAGTGCATCCTTCGACAAGCCAACTCACCCCAACTCGCCGAAACGCACCTAATCTCGCGAGTGACGTTGCATATTTTCAAACCCGTATACTTTAGGTGAGTTCCGGTGAATTTATTATTTATTTAAAATTAGTTCCGGCATATTTTATTAAATATGCAAACTCACCGAATTTATTAATTAAATAAATAATAAATTTTATTTATTTAATAAAATTAGTTCCGGTAAACGATAGGATAAAATATGATTTGCATGTTTATTTAATAAATTCTAGTTTTTATTTAATAAAACTAGTTTTTTCTAGAACTAGTCATGAAAATAAAACTCAAAATAAAGCATGTGAAAAACTCAAAATCAAGACGATCCAAGAGCCGATCGATGATCTAGATGTGTCACTCATCTAGATTCCATAGCCAATTTATATGTTTCATCATGAATTCAAGGTGCTAAGGCTAAAAGCATAACATGAAGAACAAACATGAAAATGAAGAACAAAGCATGGAATTAAAGCATAAAACATGAAATTGAAAGGAAACTTACTTGAGTTAGGTAATGAAACAAAGCTTGAATGTAATTGCATCAAAAGTAACAATCCAAAGGATTATTTGGATTCTTCTTAGGCTTACAAACCCAAGGCCAAGCATGAGAGTAAATTTAAATCTAGAAAAGAAATTACATCAAAGTTTGAAATTGAATCTAAAACCTAAGATAGAGAAATTAGATCTTAAAAACTAGAGAGAGGAATTTTTTTAATCCAAAACACATGCTTGGGTTGGGAGAAAAATGAGAGGTTCTATTTATATAAGTTAATTAGGGGTAAATGGGTCAATTATGCTATATGAGCTTGGATTTCCATGTATTGACCAAATTTGACCCAAAATGGTCAAAATAGACCATTTGGGTCAAGTTTGGCTCGATTGGATAGACAAATTTGGAAGGTGGATCGACATGGGCCGAGATGGCTCGGCGCTGGGCGGGCTGGTCGGCAGGCACTTGGCAACGTGCAGGCAAGCGCGCGCGGGTCTCGGCGGGAGTTGCGTGCAGTGCTCAGCAGCTGCGCGCGGGACTCGGCAGGCATGGCGCGCAGTCGATCAACTGGCTCGGCAGTCGATCGACTGCTCTTGGCAGGATGGGCGTGGGCGGCAACTCTCTGTT
>BMAC01000304.1:1305243-1318576 GCA_014905375.1 Phtheirospermum japonicum | reverse complement strand
AACAGAGAGTTGCCGCCCACGCCCATCCTGCCAAGAGTGGAAGGACTTGTCTTTCCAGACGTTTTGAATGTCCTTCCAAAATAAATGACAGATGTTCGAGCTGTAAATTCCTCTTGAAGGACTTGAGACAAAGGTACAATTTAAATTCTTCTCCCTACCTCCTATGTTTGTATTTGTGTTATATTTCAAGAAGTTTGCAGAAATGACAAATGAATTTCTTGTCCCTGCTTCATGTGTTTGTTTTTGTATTATATTTCAAAAAAATTGCAACAATGTTAGATAAATTGGGGGGTGAATCCTTTTTCTTGCAGAACACGAACCTGGTCCATTAGCCGTTGACTTTGAAATGATGGATGAAATGAGAAATTTGATGGAAGACGTGGACCCAGATGATGAGTATGGGTTGGAGGGCCCTGACCAGCAGTATCATAACTTGTACGAGGCAATGTACACTAAATTGTATGAAGGGATTTCATCATTCTCTTCATTAAATTTCTTGTGAAGTTGATGACTATTGCAATTGGATCAGGTCTGTGAGATTTTCAGATGGATTTTCATCAAATATGAGAAGTTTTGTACCTCCAGGTCAGGTCCACTTAACTGGATTGAAATCTCACTATTACCATATCATAATGCAAAGATTATTGCCAATGGCAGCCCGTGCATACTTGGATAAGCATATATCTGATTCTATAATAGAATTATATAACTTATTCAAGAAAATGTCTACCAAAAGTTTGAATGTGAGTGACCTTATATCAGCCCAATCGGATGTGATTATTATCTTATGCAAATTAGAGAATATTTTCCCCCGACTTTTTTTGATATATGGTCTATTTGGCTATTCATCTCCCTGAAGAGGCAATTTTAGGGGGACCTGAACACCTGAGGTGGATGTATCCAATTGAATCATATTTGAAAGAGCTCAAGGGATGTGTAAGAAACCCGACTAAGCCAAAGGAGTCGATGGTCGAGGCATATGTGGAAAAAGAGGCATTGACATTTTGGGCTCGTTATTTCAATGACGTAGAGACAAAGTTCAATCGGCCCCGTAGAAACCGATATGTGAAGTGACGTCACAACTTTCAATTTTTCAATCAAAGTGCAACCCACTCGGAGGTCGCAAGAGCGAGCTCTATCTCCAGAGAAGCATAAGCAGGCACAATTTTACATTATTAATAATTGCCCTGAAATAGACACGTATTTGCAGTAAGTGGTTTCATTATTTTAATATTCAATATGTTATTTATCTATTTATTTATCTTATTATTATACACAACTGTTGGGTTGAGTTTTTAATTATATCATCAAAAAAACCAAAACAGATGCAATGTTTGGTAACATCATGTGGCTTATTATTATTATTATTATTATTATTATTATTATTATTATTATTATTATTATTATTATTATTATTATTATTATTATTATTATTATTATTATTTTGTGGTAGAGAACACAAGCAAGAGTTGTTAGCGGGCGGTGTTAGTGACTTGGAGTTTCAGCACAAACACAAATTTGCAGGTTGGTTTTACAAAAAGGTAAGTCGTAATCCAAGCTAAATACGAACCAACAATTATGAGTTTATTAAGTTTATCCTTTTGACCCAAGCTAAATACAAACCAATATAGATATTTCCGAAATAACAGAAGTGAAAGAAATATATATATTGCGCCCTTCATCTCAAAAAATGAGATATTAGTTCTTAATTCATAAACTTCAGGTGTACTATAATCCTCGGACAGTATCTAAAGAAGTGTACGCATTGGCGTCTGGATGTGACCATTTTTCCAAATCATATGGTGGATGTGTAGTTAATGGAGTTTGTTTCTTGACTCATGACCGTGACATTCGTCGGCTAACACAAAATAGTGGTGTGTCAGTGCCTAGAGTGAGTGGACAGATGTAATTATTCAATATGTGATCATCATCGACATATTGCGCTTGAACTGTATTTGTCAATACATCTCATTGGAAATCCGCAATTACTAATGTTATCACATATGTAATATCAAATTACTGAATTGTATTTAATCTTATCTTTATTGTATTTTAATCTTATTTTATTTTTATTTTGAAATAAAATTTCTTATAATTTTAAAATATTATTATGATATGCACTAATAATAATAGATATGTTTATTTATTTTCCCTAATAACAATTTTAAATAAACTATGAAAAGAAAAAACCTATTTATTTATTTAGAAATAACAAATTATAAAAAAACCTAAATAAATAAATATATTTATTTATATAGAAATAACAAATTATAAAAAAACTAAACTCAAATAACTAAATATATTTATTTATTTAGAAACAACAAATTATGAGAAGAGAAAAAAGAGAAAGACAGAGACACATGGGCGACAATGTGAAAAAGACGAAAACAAAGTACGGCGGCAATTTGAAAAATTGAGGAGCATCCCTGAAATGAGGATGAATTTTTAGCGGCAAATTCACGAACAATTTGGCTCACGGCTTTTGTTTTCAAGCCCTCAACCATTACTGCTCTGCCGCCACAAGCTAGTTTCTTTCCTAAAAAAAAAACCGCCGTCCACCTCCCCTAGGCCCACCTAAAAACCCTATCCTTCAAGCCAGCGAGGAGAAATGGTACTGTATCAAGAAAGTCTTGCTCAATCCTTCCAGTAGGAGGAAATCGAGATCGATTAGGTTTGTATCTTATATTCTTGAATTTGTTTTTTTAATTGTTACTTTCTAATTTGGGCTATTTATTCTTTTAATGAAGTGTGTATAGGTTATTCGATATTCAGGGATTATCAAAATAAACAAAGGAGGACCGGGTATGGGAGTTAGATCCGGTGGCGGTAGTGGGCCAACCGCCGCTGCGGCGGCGGCGCAAAAACAGAAAACCCTTCTGCAGAGAGTGGACACAGACTTCGTGTGTGTGTGATGAGTTATGCTCACAGTGAATACACTTCTGATCCTTCACCGTACGTAGCCGCCCATTGCGGTTTCGACGAGCCTTCCAGGACATCAACTTAGTGCCCCGACAGTAAGACCATACATCCTCATTAGTTACAATTATTAAGGTTTGTTTATTTTATATTGGTTTGAGTATTGTTATTGTGGATTATTGAATATTATTCTGATTGAGAACTTTATTTGGAGTGGTAATTCGAATTTAGATTATCTGTTTATGTTATTTATGACCGCCCTTTATACTCCTTTTGTTGTTTTATGCAAATAATTTTGAATATAATGTGGATTCTTTTTCTGATGTATCCTGAGAGTTGCTCTTAGTAAATTAAATCAGACGTTGTTTGTTTTGAGAACTGGAGTCTTTTTTTTTACTTATGAGGAAATTGATTTTGTTGTTCATGCAATATTCATATCTGGATACAAGCAGCCGGAGGTCTTCTATGACGTTTTTATTTGAACCCAGTTCACATTAAACTCTTAGATGCTTGTAAACTCTTTACTGCTCATGACGAGTCTTCATCTGTTTCATTAAATCTTCAATCTCTTTGCCTTTTCCCCTCCTTTTTTATCTTAGTTGTGCAAGAGAGGTTATAAGCAACTTACCTTCTTTGTTTCTATGCATTATATCAACTGGATTGTGGTTTTTTTTATTCATGTGTTTTTAATTTTTCCATGAGTTCCAGTATTCATATATATACAAATTGGTTTCTCTAGATTTTAGTTTTCAATGGAACTCACATGTTTGTTTGAAGAGAACCCTAGGGATTGGGGCATAGCTTGGATACAATTAACACTTTCAGCTCGATTTTAGGTCATATTGTAGTTCCTTTGTCAATAAATGGGTGTGTTAATTCTGAGAAAGTGATCCATTTTGAACAACTGTGCATTTTGATATAGGTCATGTTTGGGTGTTACTCGTTGGTCACGGCCAAAGGCTATCTCGATGGTCCATAAACAAATATATATATTTTTTAATTTCGTTTTAAACTACCATTGTTTGGCTGAAACATGGCTTGTAAGTTTAAGAAGTTACAATTTCTAGAGTCTCTCTTTACATTTTATACAAATTAGAAGTATAGAACTTATTAATGTGAATGGTGAGCTAGTATTGACATCTGACGGTCGTGCTTTTATTTGCTGAGTCTGTCCCTTTTGTTTTTTTAATTTTATTTTTATGTTTCTGATGGTTGAGTAGTAATTTCACGTTATGTTAATGATTTGTGTCATTGTGTGAACCTGACTTGGAATCTTACTGTCCCAAAGTCATTTCTCTGCTTTTGAAATGCTCCTTGTTTTTTGCTATTTTGGATCATCCTGATAATTCTATGATTCTCTAGGAATCTGGAACTTGTATCGCAGCTTCAATAACTCTGTGCAACTTTAGTACAGTATTAGAAATGGTGTAACTATAAGAACACTGTGTATGTGTTTTGGATCTTAATTTTGATACTCTTGCGGAAAATTAGACTCAGTCCAGTCTTTTTTCCTCTTGCGTGCAGACATTGGAGCTTATGCAACAAGAAGACTGAGCCTGTCAGCAAAACTTGGGGATCGAAGGTAACATGTGCGGCATGGATAGAGAATCTATTAAATACTGTTAACGAAATATTTGACTCCCATACAGGTCATGTTATAAGAAGGTTGGTGAGGGTCTCAGTCAAGAACTAGAAGAATAACATGTCCGTGATCTTGTTCTATAACTATCCAGTTGTGCATACAGTACATGTCTCTATTACAAGATTAGAGTTTAACATTGCAGGAGTGGATCTATGCTCAAGATTTTGGCTCGAAAATCAGGGAGGGCTCGGTAATTATTTTTAATATTCATTTTTTGCTTTGTCATGCGAAACATGTATATCCTTGTATATTAGGTCTCACCTTGTCTTCTTGCTTGTAGATTTTATAAGGRTGATCAGTTAGTAMATTATTTGCTTATTTGATCTAAAATAACATGTCTATTGTCCTTATTATGATAGATAACCTACTTGATCAGTTAGTAGGTTATAACATGTCCTGAAAAAAGGACAGGTRTGTAACACTCCCTAAATGTCAACTTATGCTCTTCTGACTCTGCATAATTTAATGCCCGATAAACATCAAGACTCTGAACCTTAGGTAATTAAGTGTTTTATTTTGATAAAAATCTGAAAGTTATTAATGAAATGTAGGTTAYATTTTAATTCTAYTTGTTGGGTTATTGCTAGCTGAGAATTGTGTGAATCARAAATGGTTTAGTTAAAACTAAGGTGAACTGAATTATGCTTAATAGTGGTAAATAATTGAAGATATGAGGTGCATGGCCCGCCATCTAAATGATTACATATTCACAACTGGGACTATTTTACCACTGTTGGCTTATGTTTGCCTTTAGCTTGGCCTAAAAATTATACGTCTTCGGCGTTAAGATAAAAGCCGAGAGTGTTCAAGATTTTTCATCCTACTTCGAATTCAACAAAAATAGAAGCATTTTCGAAATTTATTTACGAGACACTAAAAATTAATTAATTCAACTTTAAGCTTCTATACCTCGGCTACTTTAGAGAGTATGATAAATCACTTTTTATGAAAGAAAAAGTGTATGCATATGTGATTGACTCAAACTTTTCAAAAACCACTTTTGCGAGTATTATAACTAGAGAATTGCTTTTGCATCACCAGGTGATGCTGAAAATCAAGAGATAGAGGATATGCTTGCTAATGATCAGGCTCGTGATGCGGACGAGCATGATGGATCTTAACATTAGTTTGGTATTGAAGTGTATAATCGTTTTGACTACTCTAGCTAATGGTGGAATGGTTGAATTAATAGGATTGGTTGATTATTGAAGTGTATAATTGTTTTGAATCGTTTTGACTACTCTAGCTAATGGTGGAATGAATAGGATTGGTTGATGTAATTTGAAGTGTACAAGTTGCGTGTTGCAATGTACATGTTTAATATCAAATTATTTTGAATTATTTATGAATTGGAATAAAATTTTATTTGAATAGGTGCACAATCAATAGGAATGACAAAATAGGGAGGACATGTTGCTCTAATTTGTGTAACACTATTGGAGCGATTTGTTGTTCCTATAGACCTATAAATACGAGATTTTTGAGATGCATAAATTTGAAGAACTGGCATGACATGTCGTTCCTATTGGTATTTAAGCTACAAGAGCGACATAAAGTCGTTCCAATAGATATATAGGCAGAAGTATATAGGAGCGACAATTTTGGAAAGACTTGTCGTTCCTATTAGTATTTAAGATACAGGAACGACACAAGTTGTTCCTATAGATATACAGGCAAATGCTTATATGAGCGACAATTTTGGAACGACATGTCGTTCCTATAGATCAAAAGCAAAGACAACAACACTTGTAGGAACAACTTTTGTCCTTCGAGTTGGTCTCATTTGCTATAGCGTGTCAGACACTGGGTAACCTAGTGTCGTAACACGTACCCAGTGTCAGCCATAATTCTTCAAATCGAGCCCCGATTCCGCTAAATCTCCAATCGTAAGCCCATACTCGACCATATCCAGACTAAAATACTTCAAAATACCTAATTTAAACATAAAATTAATTAATTATGATTAAAATAACCATATTAAGTAGAAAATAAAAAAGAAATACGAAAAACAACAAAACGAGAAAACAAACGAAAAACCTAACAAAACTCGACTCAAAAACTACTAAAATCAACATAAAATTCTAATTAAAAGACGAGTAAAACACAACAATTACATGCAAAACAGTAAATAACCATAAAATCCAATTAAAAAAGTCCCAAAACTTCTAACCCTAATTTCCAACAAGAGCCAAATGGGGATCAGAAATATAAGAAAAATTACCTTTGAAATCACCTTACGAGTCTCGCTGAAAATTTGCGTGCTTGATATGGCCTCTGATCGTCAATTTCGCAGATTGAATTTCGAAACCAAGATTTTTTCTATTATAACTCATAGAGGTGCATCAGATTTTTTCCCTTTTATTCTCTGTTCACGTTTTTTATGACAAACTTAATTGTGGGTTGAATAGTGGCCAAAGAATTATTAGTTGGTTGAATTAATACTAAGCTAACTTAATGGACTGAAATAATATTTTATAGTTGGCTGAAAAGAAATTTACAAGAATTTTTTAAAATAGTATTGGGCTGGAGCCTTGGGGTGGGCTCAGGCCCCCTGAAATGAGGATGTGCCGGATGTCTTTTCTTTACTTTATAATTTTATTAAATTTCTACACTTTTTCATTTTTTTTATTACTATTGTTCGGTACGAAGATGGGATGGCCCGAGTGGCACGTGATAATAGAAACACAGAAACATGATCATCACGGATAACAGTAATGGCAAGATGCATGAATTTTGCAGCCCTTCTACTACGTATGTTTGTTTTTTTTCCTAACATTAATTTATTACGAAAATATCTGTTTGTAAAGGTTCACTTTCCCCCCTTTCTTGTTTAGCTGTTTTCTTAAATCTTGAAAACTCGGTTTTCTGAACTTTTTTTTTTGCTCTTTTAATGTTTTTTCTTGTAATATTAATTGTGTGTGTATATATATATATATATATATATATATTTATTTAATATGGTAAAAGTTTGTTGACATGTTGGATCAGTACCACAAGCTGTCCGGGAAGAGGCTATTGGATGCCAAGCATGAGGTAAACCCTAGTTTCCTCATAGTGTGTGTTGGTCTAAAGGAATAATCTACTAAAAACATGGGTTTTTGCTAAAAGTGTGTAAAAGAATGTGTCAAAGCATGAAGTTCTTGAGATCTCTATGCAGTATGCAGCTTTATCTCTCTAGATCTATTCTTTCATTCCCAAGTAAATATAAAACTGCATGAGATGTTACATCCATGGACAAATCTGGTAAAAAATTGAGTTTCTCTCTTTCCTTTGGTTGCAAAGATTTATGAAAGAAATTTATGAACATCATTTCAGTCTTTTCTTTGCCCAAGAAAGTGAAATATTTATGTTTATATGTATGTACCTAAATAGATCCAGTTGTTGAAAGAAAGTAAAGAACACATATTTGGAATATTTTGTATTCAATCTTTTGTCCAGAATTCATTCATTCATTTCTGCATAATTACATCAGGGAATGTGCCACTATTTATAGTAAAAGTAACCCTAAAATATGTGGCTAAAACTGCTACATTACATTAATTCAAATTCTGTGGTTACTATTGCTACAATACATCCTAACAGTTGGATGTACTGAATTGGGGCTGACACCATCAGCTGACGTCGGGTATGTTGTCCTCATCTGTGACTCATTGTTGGTAGTACGCTCGTCCTTTGATCGACTGATCGTGTGACCTGAGAGGTCACCAATTATGCGACCTGGCACAGCGCTCATCACCAGGTCGCCAGGCATTAGGTCGCCAACAGTGCGACCTGACACTGCACTCTTCTTGAGGTCGCTAAGCAGTTTATGACCAGGCGACCAATTTTATTTTCTAGTTTTTTCTATTCTTTTTCTATTTATTTGAATTTTTTTATTTTTTGACATTTTCGAGGGAATTTAAAATCCCTCGGAATTTCGAGGGATTTTGAATTCCCTCGAAAATGTCAAAAAATAAAAAAAATCCAATTAAATAGAAAAAATAGAAAAATCGTAAAAATGAAACCGATCCTATCATCTTAGGCACGTGGGGTGATTTTGACCCCAAATTCGATCGTAAAATACCAACGAGCACGTGCGTGCCCTCACGTGTCGTGGGGTTCGACCAACAACAAGATATGATTGATCGATGAACTCTTTCGGTTGGAAACGTGAAGCGACGAAGCGTCGTGATTTTTGATATTGGAGGAGGTGTGCGTCTCGTCGTTGTGGAACTACGGGGGTCGGACGTCGATCGTTTAGTGCGCGTTTTCTATTTTTTTCGATTTTATATGAATAATGAGAAAAATCCGAAAAAATAGTAAAAAATAGAAACAAAACTCGAGAAATTACGACCGGGGCGGGGAGGGGTGCGCCTCGGCGACCCGGAAATAAACCCTATTTTTTTTCTAGGTTTCTCTATTTTTTTCCATTTTTTTTGAATTTTTTTTTTTATTTTTTGACGTTTCCGAGGGATTTTAAATTCCCTCGGAAATAAATTAAGGAAAAATAAAAAAATAATAACCGAGGGAATGCAATCCCTCGGTTTTCCGAGGGATTTATGTTCCCTCGAAAAGTTTTAACCTAATAGCGGCGCGGGCCGCCCGCTTTCTTCTTCTGCGCAGAAAAAAGAAAGAAAAGAGAGAAGAAGAGAAAGAAATCGCCGCCCCCAGCCGCCCGCCACCGCCGCCACGCCGCCACCGTGTCCAGCCGCCGCCCGCTCGCACAGGCCCCTGCCGCTCGCCGCCACAGCCAGGCGCGCCAGCCGCCGCATCCCGCTCGCCCCAGCCACCCCAGCCCGCTCGCCGCCCCAGCCGTCCCCAGCCGCTCGCCGCCACAGCCAGCCGCGTCCAGCAGCCGCAGCCGCGTCCAGCCGCTCGTCCCAGCCGCGACCAGCCGCCGCAGCCCGCTTGCCCCAGCCACCCCAGCCCGCTCGCCGCCCCCAGCCGTCCCAGCCCCCTCAATGTAAGTTTCTTTAGGGTTTTTTTTTGTTTTAATTTTTTTATATTATTTTTATATTTATTACATATATCACATAAAATTGTAAATTATATAAATAATTATATTATAATTGTATATTATTATTTAAAAATTTATTATAATTATATTATATGTATTGAAAATTATATATACTGAATTAAGATATTAATTTATTTAGACTTAAAAGGTTCAATAAATTGTATTTTTAATAAATAAATATGCATTGTTTATTAAATATTTTTATTTAAATAAATTATATGGAGTCAAAAAAATACTAATTGGTAGGTAATTTCACAGTTAATTTATTTATTTTTAATTAAAAATATCAAGAGACATGATTTTTCCTTGTTAGTATAGAGTTTGAACCCCTCGATTTAAAAAACAAACAAACAAACACATGATATATTTAAAAAAAATGATGAGATTACATTAATTTTACTTATTATTACATTTAATGCTATTACATCTTATTTTTATTTTTTCAATGTAAAAAAATACCTAGGATAATAATACTCATGGTAATTAGCGAAGGCAAAAAACCGCAATATTTCTATTTTCTTTAAAAAATAAAAAGATTTAAAAATGTAATTATCAATCAATTTGTATTTTTCGTAATTCTAAAACAAGAAAAAAAAAACACATGGTATATTATCATCTTATTTTGCTTATGTGTTTGGAGTTATTAATAATGATGTCATATTTTTATTAATTATTAATTTATAATTAAAAATTAAAATAAATTAAAAATATTTTTTATCATTATTTATTTTCTCGTGTAATGAAAATTGATGATTTGTATTGTGCATCTTCTCATAAAACATTGTGCATTATCTTAATTACTATTGTGCATAAATAAAAATTTGTTATGGTATACTCGACAAACTGAAATGCACAATAATGACAATAAAAATGCACACTAGAGTTAGTGAAAATGCATAGTAATATTAGTGATCTTGTAGGGTTTATCATTAGATTATTAGGGTTTGCTTTCAAATTTAGGGTTTATTCACCCATTATATTGTGTATATATTGTTCAATCATGGGAGGCCGTGGTGATCGGCCGGGGTTTTAAAAAAAATTGTATATATATTGTTCATGCATGGGAGGCCGTGGTGATCGGCCGGGGTTTAATTTTGTTTATATATAATATTGTCATTGGTGTTGTTGGTTGTATACCGTCGGATGTTGACGTGTGGGTGACGGCGCCGGCCGGGAGGTTTTGTCCCTCCAATAGCGGGTTTTCAAATCTTATTTTTAAAAACGTGATAGGGTGTCACGGGATTTTATTTAAGTTTTCAAAATATTTTCAGAAAAATGTGACGGTGGTAATTGCTTATTTGGAACCTTGGCGAAGTGACGCGATGCATATGAATCACTTGTTTTAGAATTAATAACATATTGAAAAATTTGAAACGAAGTTTCGAATTATTCCACTTTTCCTTAGACCCGTTTGAGATTTAGTATCAAATATAGAGTTTGATACTAAATTTCGAATTGTCCCATTTTTGGACAGTTTGAGAATGTGACTTGTAGTATGGAAACTTATGTGTATGTTTTTTTTTCTTTAGTTTTGAAATTTCGGTTTCTGCATCTCTCTGATTGTTCTCGGGTGCACTGAAATATACGTGCACTACGAGAACTGGGGGGAGATGCTGCCGAAATTTTGAATCTAAGAAAAATGCATATGTTAAGATGATACACACTATTAAAATGTCATGTTCTTGAATGGGATAGAAGCCTTATCAATTATAACTCGAATTCCACATTCTTCTCGTAATGCTGTCGAAATTTTGCCACCTTCTTTAGAACACGCTTAAGACTCAAAAATTTGACAATCGTGCAATGTTAGGATGAGTTTCGATCGTAGTTGGATGTACGAGCGAATCGAAGACGGCTATTTATCCTCAAAATTCACGGATGGACTTGAGAATTTTATTAAATTTGCACAAGCGAATTCCGCTCATAAGGACGGACAAAGACTGAAATGTCATTATAATCGTAGCAGATGTAGGAATAGAATCTATCTGCACGTCGATGAGATTAAGTGACACCTGGTGAAATATGGGTTCGTGCCGAATTACTATAGATGGATTTACCACGGAGAAACCCGAATCGCCACCTCTGGACATCGTTAGGATTTTCATGCCGGGGGGCCCTGTTACATCCCTTCTGAAGAATCATCAAACGCGTACATTAATATGGTTCAAGATGCACCTGGTCCCAATTTTGACGTGGTGGCCGATGTGGAAGAGTCGCCGAACGCTGAGGCTCAAAAATTTTACAACATGCTGAAAGCTGGAAATCAGCCATTGTATCCGGGTTGCGAAGCACATACTCAGTTGTCATTAGTTTCCCGTCTCATGAATTTGAAATCAGAGAATCACATGTCTCAAAGGTGTTATGATCAATTGAGTGAATTAATCAAGGATATTGTACCGAAAGACAATCTCGTACCCGATAACTTCTACCACAGTAAGAAGTTGTTAAGGGGTATGGGATTACCGGTCGAGAAGATAGACTGCCGCAAGAATAATTGTATGATCTACTGGGGAGACGATTCGGATTTGACAAGTTGCAAATTCTGCAATGAATCTCGGTTTAAACCTGTTCCTCATGGAAAAACCAAACGACTGAAGGCTCGTGTCGCGTACAAGAAGATGTACTATTTTCCATTAACTCCTCGTCTGCAGAGGTTGTACGCATCTAATGCCACAGCGAAAGATATGAGATGGCATGCTGAACACGTGGTTGAAGAAAATGTTATGCGCCACCCATCCGACTTAAAAGTTTGGAAATATTTCAACGAGACTAATCCAAGCTTTGCGGCCGAAAGTCGAAACGTGAGATTGGGTCTTTGTACAGATGGTTTTCAACCATTTGGAAGTTTTGGAGCACAATACTCATCGTGGCCCGTCATAGTCACACCCTACAACTTGCCTCCTTGGATGTGCATGAAAGAACAGTTCATGATCCTGAGCGTTCTTGTACCAGGGCCAAAGAATCCAAAAGACAAACTTGATGTGTTTTTGCAACCCCTAATCCATGAATCGAATCAGTTGTGGACGGTTGGGGCTCCCTCGTACGATATATCTAAGAAACAAAATTTTCAATTGCGAGCAGCCCTTATGTGGACAATCAGTGATTTCCCTGCGTATTCTATGTTGTCCGGATGGAGTACGGCCGGTCAAAAAGCTTGTCCTTACTGCATGGAACGGTCGGACGCCTTCACGCTTAAGTGCAGTGGGAAGCAATCGTGGTTCGATAATCACCGAAAATTCCTTGAGCATGATCACCGTTTTCGAAAAGATAAAGCGACGATTTCGAAAAAGAAGATCTGTCGAGACTCCACCGCCGGAAGTGCGCTCAGGGATAGAAGTTTTGGCAGAGATAGAAAGATTGGGGCTTCTGAAAGTCACTGAACTCGATGCAGCACAAGTTAACGCGCAAATATCCCGAACGTCTGGTTGGAGAAAAAGAAGCATTTTCTGGGATCTGCCATATTGGAGGACAAATCTAATTCGTCACAACTTAGATGTTATGCACATCGAAAAGAATGTGTTTGACAATGTTTTCAATACGGTGATGAATATCAAAGGGAAGACCAAGGACACGCGTAAATCTAGGGAAGAGTTGAATGAGTATTGTAATCGCCCAGAGTTGGCGCCAGATGGGTCAGGAAAGTGTCCTAAAGCATGTTACACACTTGACAAGCCATCGAAAGCTGCTGTTTGCGATTGGGTCAAATCTCTCCGATTTCCAGATGGGTACGCATCAAATTTGGGGCGTTGCGTCGACAAGAAGGAATCTCGTCTGATCGG
>BMAC01000304.1:1213213-1301578 GCA_014905375.1 Phtheirospermum japonicum | reverse complement strand
CATACAGTAAGGACACGCTTTTTGACCGGCCGTACTCCATCCGGACAACATAGAAAACGCAGGTGTAATAAACTTTGTTACTGTTTCGATCGAACGCATGTAATTCATAAATTTTCAAATATTTATTTTATTATAATTGATTTATTTCTTTGACTTTTCTTTAATTGCTTTTTTCAATTTTGTGGGAATTTTAATAATTAAACAAGAATTAAAATAAAAATAAAAAATTAAAAATTAATAAAAAAAATTAAAAAATTAAAAATAACGAGGGAAAGTTCCCTCGGAATTTTGAAAAATCCGAGGGAATGGGACTCCCTCGGATTTCCGAGGGACATATTTTCCCTCGGATTTTTTCAATTTCCGAGGGAATGGAAATCCCTCGGAAATCCGAGGGATTTTATTCCCTCGGAAATTGAAGTATTCCGAGGGAAATGTTCCCTCGTATTTCCCTCGGATTTCCGAGGGATTGTCCGGTAATGGTTCCGAGGGAACCAATCCCTCGGAATTCACTCGGTTTTGTAATTCCGAGGGATTTATTTCCCTCGGAACCGATTTCCTAGGAAGGTTTTTTCGAGGGAATTTTTCCCTCAGAATTTCCCTCGGTTTAACCAAAACTGAGGGATTTTTTCTTAATTCCGAGGGAAAATCCCTCGGAAATTTTGAGTTTTTTTGTAGTGTTATCAAAACAAAACAGAATAAAATGAACTTATTGACTTCGAACCCTCTTTGAACGACGAGGGTATGTCGAAGTTCCTTCACCCCTATCCTTTCTCTTCTTCTTCTCCTGCATTCTCTTCATCTTCTTCAAGGCCTTATGGCGAGAATGAATCTTTTTCTTTCGCTTTTCTCGAGCAACACTTGCCAAGGCCTCGACAGCAACCGTATCAACTTCAGCATCCTTATCAGCAGCATCATCCTCACCATTTGCGTCGCCAACATTTTCTCCCCCTTTTTGACCATAAGGCAAAAGGGCCTCCATAAGCGAGCCACGAAGTGCCTTCAGCTGGGTCACCTGCGCATCAATACAAGCCACATGCGCCTTAATAACCTGCGCAGAAATTGGTACCATGTTGGGACCAATGTTGGGAACACCTGTCCCAACACCACTAGCAACATTGCCCTGAAAAGGTGCCTGCCAAGGGAGATCAATAACCCTGGCACCCGTAATATGCTGGCCCCTGAAAGCAAACCAGTCAGCCTCCCCAGTAAGGATATAATCAGAATGAAGCTCCAAGCCCTGATTCGCAAGCAGGCGGAATATCAAAGAGGGAAAACACAACGATGCGGCTGACCTGGTGGTGGCAAACTTCATAACAATATCAAACACATGCTGCCCGAAACTGTACTGGATTCCCCTTCCAAGCCTGTACAAAAACTGGGCCTGAGGCCAGGTAACACACATGGTTTTCTTGGAGGGAACCCAATTGCAAATGGCCACCTTGTGCAAAATAGAATAGAGAGAAGAAAGCCTAGTGCTCGGCAACTGTTCAAACCATGTATGCACCATACCTCCAGACAAAAACGAAATAATCTCATCCATATCATCCACAGTAGAGTCACCTCGATATGGCGAAGTGCCAAACAATTCATCAATTAAATCAGGGGTGAAACTAAATACTTGACCACGCACAAACACTTTTCCATAGTTCACAGAGTTGGAATCGATAATAGACGACAACAAATTTTCATAAAACTCAACAACAATATCCCGGACAAATGACATGGCACTGGAAACTGTGGAATACATACCTTTAAACTGGAGGTAGGCAATCTAGTTTTGTCGCTCAAACAGTTCAACTGGAACTCTCCGCTCAGCAATCATGTGGCGGGTACGGTACGTATCAAACAACTATGCAGCTTCGGCAGTCAGAAAATTCTCCAGAAAAGGCACCATATCCTCAAGCTTAGGGGTCTGAGAAGGATTACCCGTGAAGGACTGGGAATGAGCAGAGGCGTCGGAAGAAGTCGGCGTGGGAGCACGAGAAGCAATCGGAACAGAGGCAGTGCTGGAGGACGAAACAGACTGTGAATGATGTGATGTTGGTATGGGAGAACCAACATGAGGAGCAACATCGTCCTCCTCAACAACTTTATTTTTCTTCTTGTCCTTCTTGCAGGCATTAAGAATATCACGGAGGCACATTAAACAAGGAGTCAGGGGAATGCTCAAACAAATCATAATCAAGCTCTGGGTGATCTTGACAAATCGGAGATGGAGGAGGAACAACTGTTGTCGGCCTGGAGGAGATTGTGACCTCTCCGGTGATAAAATACAAAATTTTATATGTAGGGGAGGAATACTCCGTTGCAGTAGAACTTGGAGAAACCTTGACTTTCACTGAGCCAGATCTCTTGTCGGCCAACCTCACAAGATGTTTCTGGCGAGGCGTCTTCTTAGCCGTCAGACTAGGAGCTGAAGGTAACGGAGGCACCGATCCTTCCACCGGAGCAGGGACATAATCATCATCGTCGGGGTGAGACATCACGGTGACATCCTCCGCGAGATTCATGTGCTCAATAGGCACATTGCGGCGCGGCCCTGCTTTGCTCTTCGGTACAGCGGGCGGCACAATGCTGGGAGGTATGTTGCGTAACTGTTGGGACCTCTTTAAGGTAGGGTTACACACTCTCCCAAATGTCTCACCAACAAACGCTAAATTTGTGGTAATATCAACGTCTATCTCGTTCCCTGGCTGTCCTGGGAACACCTGGTCTACAGGCACGGCGTCAATCAGCGGCGGTGGAACAACATCGTGAGATTCTTGTGGCAGTGAGGGCAGTAGTGATGTTGTTACTGGTGGTGGGATTTGAAGAAGAACCACCACCGATTTCTTTGCGTATGTCCAAGCCACCAACTCTGGGATAGGGCACAGGAACCTGTTCGCCGGAGTGATGGAACTCTGCCGGAAATTCTGGAACAGATGAGGGCGGCGGCGAGTTCTTCATCCTGCAAATTCTCAGAGACACAAGAGAAAATAAGAAAATCGAGATAATTAGAGAGAAGTAAGGAAGCTTGAGAGTTCAATATGCAGAGGGTTAATGATCAAATGGTAAAAAAGATTCAGGTATTTATCCTTTCAAAAAATGACCGTTGAAGGAGAGAGAAGATAAAGAATAAAAGGAAACAACCCTAATTTTACCACCAGCGTATTTTTGGGTTTTAAAAACACGATTTTTATTTCCTTCTAAAATAACACCACTCCCCCTTAGTTTAGGCTACTTTATCACAACATCAATACCATTATCTCCTTTTTTAACTCATTATTATTATTTAAAAAAAATAAATAAATTGCACAACTCATAAAACAAAATCGGCCGAAGTAGAGAGCTGGTTTGAATGAACCATCAGCCCAATAGTACCTATCTTGTGCAATATATATTTTCACGCTTCAAATTAAACTAGTTATTATCTGTCCAGCCGTCCGATTATAACACCACTGAAACACTTAGTTAGCTACATTCAAAACACAATTAAGAGATTTCAAGATAGACAAAAACACAAGCAACAGTACGCACAGCAAGATGACATCTTCACAAAGTATGAATGTCCTACGGGATGCCTAAAAATCATGACCTAAAAGAATATACAAAAACATATTATGATTTCAGTGACTTGGTCCAATGTTGCTTTTTATTATTGATAACATTATAAACCAACATTGCATTAGGTGAAGTCAATGGAAGCTTACCCCTTAATCCAAGTTAATGACTACTTCAAGATCTCTCAAGAAGGTGAAATTTAAATAATTGGATCAATTTGTATTCAAATTTTCTTCATCCTTAAAGGGATTTGAATCTTTTAATCTTCAGCAATTGCTGTTTAACACCTCTTATTTTTAGACCTGGGAGAAAACCAGTTTCTGCGGGCAAGTCCCACAATCACCCAATTGAAGAGGTTGATCCTTTTTGTCATCACTTTTATTGCAACACAGGACCTTATTGCACTTTCAATCAAACTCAATGCATTTGGATTATGTATGAAAAGAAAGATAAAAATGCATGCAAAAGTATACAGATGTTGTGACTGATGTTGATATTGGGTGTCACAACATCACAAACCAACATTGGTTCAGACAATGCACATACCGAGATCTCTTCTCAAACGAGAGAAGGTCTCTAAACCTAATGCCTTAGTGAAGATGTCAGCAAGCTGATTATCTGTTCCAATATGCTCAAGGCTAACAATCTTATTCTCAGTTAAGTCTCGAATAAAGTGGTACCTTATGTCAATGTGTTTGATTCGAAAATGCTGGACTGGATTTTTGGAGATGTCAATGGCACTGGAATTGTCACACAGCACAGTCAAGATACTACTGTGCAGACCATAGTCTTCTATCATTTGGTTCATCCACAATAATTGTGTGCACGCACTTCCAGCTGCAATGTACTCGGCTTCAGCTGTAGAAAGAGAAATACAATTTTGCTTCTTGCTGTACCAAGAGATTAGGTTATTACCCAGAAAAAAATAGCCCCCTGTAGTACTTTTTCTATCTACCACATCCCCAGCCCAGTCCGAATCAGTATACCCTACAAGTTCAGTACTAGTATCTTTTGTATACCACACACCTAGTTCAGTTGTACCAGCAATGTACCTAATAATTCTTTTAACGGCTTTCAAGTATGACTCTTTTGGATTAGATTGATATCTAGTACACAAACACACACTATATATAATATCAGGTCTACTTGCTGTCAAATACAACAGACTCCCTATCATGCCTCTGTACATGGTGTTATCAACACCCTTACCAACATCATCTCTCGACAGCTTCACAGTTTTATACAGTGGGGTTTTCTTATGAGTTTCACTTTCTAGCCCAAACTTTCTGACTAAGTTCTTAGCATATTTAGTTTGGGAAAGGAAAATACCGTCATCAAGATGTATGATTTGAAGACCAAGAAAGTACGAGAGATTACCTTCCATGCTCATTTCAAATGTGTCAGACATTCGAGTGATAAACTCCTTGACCATCGACTCAATGTGGGCAACAGGGGCAAATGTCTCATCAAAGTCTATTCCTTCAATTTGTGTATACCCTTGCACAACCAGTCGAGCTTTATTCCTTACGATGTTGCCAGCTTCATCAGTCTTGTTCTTGAATATCCAGTTTGTTCCTGTCACGTGGGAATTTTCTGGACGAGGAACTATGTCCCAAACATCGTTTTTGGCGAATTGGTCCAACTCTTCTTGCATTGCTTTTATCCAAAACTCATCCTTGAGTGCATCCTCCACACGCTTGGGCTCTATTTTATAAAGGTACAAAGATTCATGAATCTTAGAACAGTTAGTAGACAGACATACATACCTGACCATTTCCTTGAAATTTACCTGTCGCCTTCTTGTACTCCTTTCATCTATATCTCCGATCATTTGGCCCATGGGATGGTTTCTCTGAATTCTGGACGGGATGTCCCTTTAATGGAGGTCAATGGGTTCAGGTGGATCTTCATCTTCTGATCCATAATCTGATTATGCGCCGTCTTGAGCTGATATTGGTTCTGATGTTGAGTTATCAGTACCAACATTGGTATCAACATCACTCACCTCTCTGGTTTCAGTACCTGCATCTCTATTTTCAGTACCTGCACTTTCATCTAAGGGAAGAGCGACATTATCCTGAGGATTTTGATCATAAATTAGATCATTATCCTCGGTAGGTTTAACTGCAGTCCTGAGGTCGTCGAACTTGACATTAACAGACTCAAACATTCTTCTAGTTCTAATATTAAACAATCCATATGCGTGACTATTTTGGGAATAGCCCATGAAGATGCACTTATCATTTTTTGAGTCCAATTTAGCTAGATGATTTCTATAGTTGAGCACATAGCAAATACATCCAAACACAAGAAAATAGCTTAAGTTCGGTTTTTTACCAATCAACAGCTCATAGGGAGTAGCACATGACCCTGGTCTAAAATAAGCCTTATTTATAATATGACATGCAATGTTCATTGCTTCAACCCAAAAACGTTTTGCTATGTCATTTGAAATGAGTTCTAGTCATCTCAGCAAGAGTCCTATTTTTGCGTTCAGCTATGCCATTTTGTTGTGGAGTAATAGGTGAAGAAAAATCATGACTTATGCCCTCCGAAGTGCAGTATTTAGAGAAAGATGCATTTTCAAACTCTTTACCGTGATCAGTTCTAATCCTACCAATGTTCACATCAAATCTTACACACAACCTTTTTGCAAGTTTTTTGAAAGCTTCAAAATTTTCAGATTTTTCTTTTAGAAATTCTACCCAAGTGAACCTAGAAAAATTATCTACAATAACTAAAACGTACCTCTTTCCACCAAGGCTCTCGACTTCAAGTGGTCCCATGAGATCCATATGAAGGAGTTCGAAGCAAGAAGACGTAGTGAGGCTTTGCTGAACTGGATGTGGTACCCTTACCTGCTTTCCTTTCTGGCATGCCTCGCACACAGGAATGATCTTGGTGTTGAGCTTAGGCAGCCCAGACACAGCTTCTTCCTTGGCCAACCTGCCCATCATCTTGTAGTTGACATGCCCGAGCTTTTGATGCCACACCTCAGTACCACTCAATTGAGACAGCTTGCAAAAGGCATCACTTTGAATTTGGCAGCAGTTATCTGAATTTCCTTTGTCCAGTGAGTATACATGGTCTATTATCCTCATAGACTTCACACTTTTCACGGTTGAATTTGACACTAAAACCTCCATCGCACAGTTGACTTATGCTGATCAAATTTGAAGTAAGTCCTTTTACCAACAACATATTTTCCAAAGTTACAATTCCAGGAACATGGAGAGTTACTTGACTAATGGTTTGGCCATTTGCACCTCCACCATACCTTACCTTTCCTCCTTGAAATCTGACAATGTTGGAAAGTAGCTCCTCCGACCCAGTCATATGCTTCGAGCATCCACTATCGAAATACCAGGCTCTAGGGACGTGTGACTTCAGAGAAGTATGGATCATATTGTACTTGATGTTATTTTTCTTGACCCACACTTGTTTGAACCTGGTGTTGGTATTGATGTTGGTAACATGGAAACCAACATTGGATTTATCTGCCACCCTTGTTCTCTGAAAGTGTCTTCTCTCGCCAATGATTTTCCAGCAAAATGGCCGAATGTGACCTGGTTCACCACAGTGATGACACACGAACTGTCCCCTTCTCTTCTTGTGTCGTTTGGCCAATTTTTGTTCTTGTCTTGAGGAATGTGTTGGCTGAATCGGTTTAAACCCAATTCCATGCTTTAAGGTTTCTGGGAAGCTTGTCTCGAGCTTTGCCTTTCCTTTGTTCAGATTAGTGATAGTTCCTTGAAACTTTATCAACCCGGTTCTCACCTTGTCTAGCTCAGCATCCTTCTTGGTAAGTGACATTTCCAAGCGGACAATTATTTCGAGTTGATCATCATTCTCCTTGGTTAGTTTTTCTACTTCCTTCATGAGATCCTTGACCTTGAGTACCTGTTTTCCCCAACTGACAAAGAACTTCTTGTGCTCAACACTCAGCTGCTCGTATTCCTCATAGTAATCAGTAGTCTCGGTATTCAGGCACACGATGTTGTCTTCAAGGATACCAACATGGACGTTGTCGTCCCACACAACATTGGTGAATAAGGATGGAACAGGCTCAGTTGACTCGGAATTATTGACATCCTCAGTAAGTCTGTAGCAACCATGCTCTTCTTCCTAAGAGTGTTGGGACACTCATTCTTATAGTGTCCCCAACCCTTACATTCATGGCATTGCACCTCACTGAGAGGTTTCGTGGGGCTGGATGTATTAGGAATTGACGAGGTGGACTGAGATCTGGGAAGAGCGCATCCCATGAATTCTGGAGTAGACGCCTGTGTTCTGGACTTTGTGCTTGACCCTCCCATGCTGTTCTTCTTCTTTAGGAAATTATTAAAACGTTGGGTCACGAAGGATAGTTCTTCTTCCTCTAGAGTAGTGGACTCCATCATTTTTAATATCCCATTCATGTCGAATTCCTCATCGTCTTCATCGTTGTCAAAGTTAGCATAAAACAAAAGAGCAACATTCTTGTCTCTTGAGTTGGAACCAAGGTGTTTCATCTCATATTGCTTGAGGTTTCCAACTAAGGTGTTGAACTCTATGTCATCAACATCTTTGGATTCTTCTATGGCAACCACCTTCGTATTGAACTTCTTTGAGATGGATCTCAGCAATTTTCCTACAAGACGGGAGTTAGTTATTGATTCACCAAGCTCTTTGCACTCGTTCGTAATATATGACAGTCTCATGGCGTAGTCCATGATAGACTCCTTCTCATCCATTCTCATTGCCTCGGAGGTGGACATCAACATTCTCAGTCTTGATCTCTTCACACTCTGAGTTCCTTCACACACACTTTGGAGTGCATCCCATGCATCCTTTGCTGACTCGCAATTCTTGATGACTCTATAATATCTTGCATATACAAAACCACACAAGGTGTTGATGCATTTGGAATTCCAATTCGCAGCAACCATTTCGTCAGCAGTCCAGTCTACCTCCTTTTTAGGTATGGTGTCGCCTTCACCATCAGTGACACGTGGCTTTTCCCATCCAATGAGGACGGTTCTCCAAGCACGTTCTTCAATGCTCTTTAAGTGCCACCGCATCCTTTGTTTCCAACGGGAATAGTTATCCCCATTGAGGATCGGAGGCTTAGGGTTGCCTTGAGCATCCATAGTACCTAAAAATAAGGATCAGTACTTAAAAGGTTAAGTAACCTGCTCTAGATGCCAATTGTTAAATTTGAAGGTCTATGGTTTTGAAAATAAGTCTCAGTTTGTGATGTTGTTTATCAATGTTAGCCAACACTGGTTAACAATATCAACCAGAGTTAATCGTAAATTATGCAGCGGAAATTAAATTAAGAACACAGCAAATTAAATTCAGTTCACAAGTAAAATACTTGTGAACTTGGGTGTACAAACCCAAAAACTATATTACTTATTGATACTAAATACTTGTCGCCGTGATGGAAAAGCTCTTCTCTGTTGGTCACGCAACTTCGAGTAGCTTGTTGATTTAAAACAATGGCTCCAAGTAGTTTTCTTCTTCTATCCTTGTCGTGCGTCTTCTGCTTTGCGTCGTGCGTCTTTTGGTACTAAAATTTTGTGCGTCAAAAGTGATTACAAGCTTTAGGACTCCCTTTTCTCAAATAGACAATCCAAGAATCATAAACTTGGTAAACAAGTAAAAATAAATCCTAAACACAATCTAGGAAACTAACTAAAGTCTTAAATATTAACTAGGAAACAAATAAAGTCTTAAATCTAGTTTCCTAACTTATTTTGTGCCCAAGAAAGGCAAATAATAAAATAGTAATTATTGCCAAGAATAAAATTTTCAACAATCTCCCCCTTTTGCATTTCTGGACAAAATACTAAGACGCAAAAACAAGTTCAAACAAAAACAACTAACTCCCCCTAAGTTAGTAAACTCCCCCTAAATAAAACACCCAGTGTTATTAAGTCATCAACCCAACATTACAAACCAACATTGATCAAACAGTGATCAAACAACCACTTATCAAAACAAAACAGAATAAAAGGAACTTATTGACTTCGAACCCTCTTCGTACGACGAGGGGATGTCGAAGTTCCTTCACCCCTATCCTTTCTCTACTTCTTCTCCTGAATTCTCTTCATCTTCTTCAAGGCCTTATTTCGAGAACGGGTCTTTTTATTTTTCTTTTCTTGAGCAAGAATTGCCAAGGCCTCGGCAGCAACCGTATCAGCTTCATCATCCTTATAAGCAGCATCATCCTCACCATTTGCGTTGTAAACATTTTCTCCACCTTTTTGACCAGAAGGCAAAAGGGCCTCCATAAGCGAGCCACGAAGTGCCTTTAGCTGGGTCATCTGCGCATCAATCCAAGCCACATGTGCCTTAATAACCTGCGCAAAAATTGGTACCATGTTGGGACCAATGTTGGGAGCACCTGTCCCAACACCACTAGCAACATTGCTCTGAAAAGGTGCCTGCCAAGGGAGATCAATAACCCTGGCACTCATAATATGCTGGCCACTCAAAGAAAACCAGTCAGCCTCCCCAGTAAGGACATCATCAGAATGAAGCTCCAAGCCCTGATTCTCAAGTAGGCGGAATATCAAAGAGGAAAAACACAACGATGCGGCTGACCTAGTGGTGGCAAACTTTGTAACAATATCAAACACATGCTGCCCGAAATTGTACTGGATTCCCCTTCCAAGCCTGTACAAAAACTGGGCCTGAGGCCGCTTAACACACGTGGTATTCTTGGAGGGAAACCAATTGCAAATGGCCACCTTGTACAAAATATAATAGAGAGAAGAAAGCCTAGTGCTCGGCAACTGTTCAAACCATGTATGCACCATACCGCTAGACAAAAATGAAATAACCTCATCTATATCATCCACAGTAGAATCATCCCGATAAGGCGCAGTGCCAAACAATTCATCAATTAAATCAGGAGTGAAACTAAACACTTGACCACGCACAAACACTTCGCCATAGTTCACAGAGTTGGAATCGACAATAGACGACAATAAATTTGCATAAACTCAACAATAATATCCCGGGCAAATGGCATGGCTGTGGAAACTATAGAATACATAACTTTAAACTAGAGGTAGGCAATCAAGTTTTGTCGCTGAAATAATTCAACTGGAACTCTCCGCTCAGCAATCATGTGGCGGGTATGGTATGTATCAAACAACTATGCAGCTTCGGCAATCAGAAACTTCTCCGTAAAAGGCACCATATCCTCAAGCTTAGGGGTCTGAGAAGGAGTACCCGTGAAGGACTGGGAATGAGCAGAGGCATTGGAAGAAGTCGGCGTGGGAGCACGAGAAGCAATCGGAATAGAGGCAATGCTGGAGGACGAAACAGACTATGAATGATGTGATGTTGGTATGGGAGAACCAACATGAGGAGCAACATCGTCCTCCTCAATAACTTTCTTTTTCTTCTTGTCCTTCTTGCAGGCATACAGTATATCACGGAGAGGCACATCAAACGAGGAGTCAGGGGAATTCTCAAACAAATCATAATCAAGATTCGGGTGATCTTGACGAATCGAAGATGGAGGAGGAACAGTTGCAGTCGGCCTGGAGGAGCTGGTGACCACGCCGGTGATAAAATCCAAAATTGTATATGGAGGAGAGGAATACTCCATTACAGTAGAACCTGGAGAAACCTTGACTTTCACCGGGCAAGATCTCTTGTCGGCCAACCTCACAAGCTGTTTCCGGCGAGGCGTCTTCTTAGTCGTCAGAGTAGAAGTTGAAGGTAACGGAGGCACCGATCCTTCCACCGGAGCAGGGACATAATCATCATTGTCGGGGTCAGACATCACGGTGACATCCTCCGCGAGATTCATGTGCTCAATAGGCACATTATGTCGCGGCCCTGCTTTGCTCTTCGGTACAGCGGGCGGCACAACGCTGGGACCTCTTCAAGGTAGGGTTCCCCACTCTCCCAAATGTCTCAGCAACAAACGCTAAATCCGGGGTATTATCAACGTCTATCTCATTCTCTGGCTGTCCTGGGAACACCTGGTCTACAGGCACGGCGTCAATCAGCGGCGGAGCTGGAACAACGCGTGAGATTCTTGTGGCGGCGAGGGCGGTGGTGATGTTGTTACTGGTGGTAGGATGGAAGAAGAACCACCACCTATTTCTTCGCATATGTCCAGGCCACCAACTCTGGGATAGGGCGCAGGAACTTGTTTGCCGGAGTGATGGAACTCTGCCGGCAATTCTGGAACAGATGAGGGCGGCGGCGAGTTCTTCATCCTGCAAATTCTCAGAGACACAACAAAAAACAAGAAAATCGAGATAATTGGAGAGAAGTAAGGAAGCTTGAGAGTTCAATTTGCAGAGGGTTAATGATCAAACGGTAAAAAAGATTCAGGTATTTATCCTTTCAAAAAACGACCGTTGAAGGAGAGAGAAGATAAAGAATAAAAGGAAACAACCCTAATTTTACCACCAACGGATTTTTGGGTTTTAAAAACACGATTTTTATTTCCCTCTAAAACAGCACCACTCCCCCTTAGTTTAGGCTACTTGATCACAACATCAATACCTTTATCTCCTCTTTAATTCATTATTATTATTATTATTTTAAAAAAAATTGCACAACTCTTAAAATAAAATCGGCCGAAGTAGAGAGCTGGTTTGAATGAACTATCAACCCAGCAGTACCTATATTGTGTAATATAAATTTTCACGCTCCAAAACCGTTGACACCCAAGACAGCAACCCTAACACCCCCGACGTGGCGGCTCCTGCGAAGCAAGCTGTTCCCGCTGCCAAAACCGTTGACACCAAATCTGTTATGAAGATGTATAATTAAAAGAGATTTTTTTTTTACCTTCTGAACTATGGTCAGTTTGACACTTTACCTCCTAATTAGGAGGCAAAGTGTCAAAATGGCCATAATTCAGGAGGTAAAATTTTTTTCTCTAATTAAAATGATTTCTCTGTTTCGTAACTTTTGTATGATTTCTTGAAATTCGGCTTTCCATGTGTAGATGTGTTGTTTTAGGGTTTTCGATTAGCTCCCCTTATTTTTCAAATTTCAGATCTTAAAAGCAAATTGATGTGTGGTTTGTTAGGATTTGGGTATTTCTTTGTTGTTGCTCTATTTTTATCATCTCTTTTATATTTTCTTATGTTTAAGATATATTTCAAATCTGTTGTCTATGGATCTTCAATTTTATATTTTGATTTTTGGATTGACTTCTAAGAAATTGTATTTTTTTTTTATACACATTGCACTAACAAAATATATTCCAACAGCTCAATCATAAAGATGGGATTCAATTCGAAAGCAAGTCATTATTTTCATGTAATACAGAGAGAACATGAAGGATGATATAGAGCACATGCTAACACAAACATCATGTCCAAGCAAGCAGTTGATACTCAGAAATGATGGTGTCTCAAGTGGCAAAAGCAATACATAGAAATACACAATTATTCAAACTTCAGATTCCTCTTGATGATGATGCCTCCTATACTTATGACGAGACCAATTCTCTTTGAGCCTCTATTTTCTCAATAACGGGCCGAGTTCAACAGGTTTAGCAACATTTTCGCACTTTCAGAAAGCCCAAAAATGAGATCGAATGGATCATCCGGAACATCGCCAGCAGTGTTCACATGAACTCGCTTGGGCTCCAAGGTAGTGTTCTTGGTATCATTCTCGTTTGAATTAGTTTCCTCTCCATAGTATGTACTTTGATAATGATTAACAGGTTCTCTAGAAAAGTTTCGGTAACGCAACCTAAATGTCGGCCTGTCTACCTATTTCGACCCAAAATATGACCAGCGTCAAGAACAACGCCTGGAACCTTGAACACCCTTTTGATCTTCACACAAAAACACGTTAGAAAGGACCACCGGTGGTTTTCCAGTGGAAACCTCTCCGATGCTTAAGTCAGTAAAGCGTATGAGGTTTCTCTTAGCAAGCAAAGAAGGAATGCACAAAGAATGACATACCTCTCTCAGCCTTGGGGCTGAGATATTTATAGTTTTTTTCCAGTGGGGACCCTTTCCGGGATCTCGGAAACAAAGGCCGCGAATCATGGGCCGTTGAAACAACAAACTCTGACAAGTGGTCCACTTATCCCCCAGTGGGGGTCAGGAGGCCAGGTCTCCCCTGGTCCTGCTCTCCTTTTCACTGGCAAGCCTACCTTTATATTGCCAAGGTTTATCTCATAGGAGATCTTCTATCAGCTCAGGGCAACTCCTAGGCTGGGATGATGCTGCTCAGCTCTTACTAACCTCAGGACAACCCCTGGGTTGGGATCCAGGTCTTACTGCTCAGCTCTTACTAACCTCAGGACAACCCCTGGGTTGGGATCCAGGTCTTACTGCTCAGCTCTTACTAACCTCAGGACAACCCCTGGGTTAGGATCCAGGTCTTACTGCTCAGCTCTTACTAACCTTAAGACAACCCCTGGGTTGGGATCCGGGTCTTACTGCTCAGTTCTTTGGTCATCTAGATCCACGTCTACCCCAATCCGGGTCTGACCTATTTATGCCTCATCAACTCCTCAGAAATAAATGTGGTCCCATCTATCGAAGGAGCACAAGTCCCGGCTAGAGAAAGAGAAGAAGTTGCGCGATCTTAGCCAAGAAAACGGAGCTCCTTAACTCCGAGGAGGGGCTGAGGCTGATCCAGATCAATCGGGAGTGTGTCCGGTGGGCCTTCCTGGGTTCGGAGCAAATGTATCGGCTGCTTGCTCCAGAGGGAGAGGTATACTTCCATCTCATTCTGGATGCTCAGGCAAAGTGGGCCCAGGAAAAGCCCACAGTCGCCCTCGATCGCGCGGAAATTTTGAAGCAGCCTCCTGAGCCTACCTCTTTCTGCTACTCTCACTGCTCCCCTGGTTTCCCCAGAGGCAGCTCAGCCAAATCAAGATCTGACTCTTGCCCTAACCACATCTACTCCCTGCCCCACCTTTGCTGATTTGGGGGAGATGCCGGGAGGAGCCTCTCCGGGTGCCCTGGTAGAGGAGGCTGTAGAGCAGCTCGCGCAGGAGCTAGGTGCGAGGGCTTAGGCTTAGTTTTGCTTAGACTGCACTTCTCCTGACAGATCTGTTGTTTTGCCTGTGTGGGTGATCTGCCTTGCTTTCTTATGAATTGGTGTACTGAACAATTATTGATCAATAGTAATGAATTTTCTTGTCTCGTAGCAACTTTTGGTATTCTAGGGTCCCTTATTTCAAGAAACCCTAGTATTTTTTATTCCCTGGCACATGCCTTCTTTCCTTTAAATTCGCGTGTGTATGATTTATTTTTCTTCAGTTTCTGCAATGGCTTCTTCTTCCTTACTCGAAGAGATTGACTCTGTGAAAGAACATCTATCTGTTGGTCAAAAATTTCAAGCTTTCTGATAAACTGACTGTGCTCCGGGAGAAAATCAGTTATCTCTATCGCCTCTTGGAGAGGAGGAGGCAGAAGAAATGCCACTACAAGCTAGAGTGGGCCGAGATGCGTCAACTGAATCGTCAATTACGAGAAGAGAAGACCGACTTGACAGAGTCGGTGAACCGGCTGACTATCGCTGCCGGCGAAGCTCACGCCATATCTGAGCGAGCCGATAAGTACCGCCAGCGCTACCATGAAATTGAGCGTGAGCTGTGGCATGTCCGCCGTGTTCTGGCCTCTGTCCGCGGAGGGCTTCTTCCTCACATGGCTAAATATCTTTGGGATTTTGTTGAATTTTCTATTCTTCTGTTTTATTTCCTGCATTGTAATCAATTTTGCCAGCCATCGTAGAAGGCATGTGCAATTCCTTTTGTATTTGCCAGGATTTTATGATAAATGCAAGAGTATTTTCTTCGCAAATTTCAATGGGTTCCTGTTTAATTTTTCAATCAAATCATGCGAATTAGGGTTTTCAAGCTTAGCCAGTTTGGGCTTTTGAACTTACCTTCAGGTCTGAAGAATTGAGGCACCCGCCTCTGGCAAGACCTGGCTTAAATCGAGTCGAGCATTTTATGAATATCCACTTTAAGCCATTCTTGGCTTGATCTAATAGCCAGGTCAGGCGCTTTTATGAGTATCCATCGTCAAACTGACAATCAGGTCAGGTCAGGAAAATGGGGCATCCGCCCTTAGCCAATCCTGGCCTAAACTGACAATCAGGTCAAGAAAATGGGGCATCCGGCCTTAGCCAATCCTGGCTTAAACTGACAATCAGGTCAGGAAAATGGGGCATCCGCCCTTAGCCAATCCTGGCTTAAACTGACAATCAGGTCAGGAAAATGGGGCATCCGCCCTTAGCCAATCCTGGCTTATGCTGACAATCAGGTCAGGAAAATGGGGCATCCACCCTTAGCCAATCCTAGCTTATGCTGACAATCAGGTTAGGAAAATGGGGCATCTGCCCTTAGCCAATCCTGGCTTTTATGAAGACGCATTTAGTTTGGTTAACGAGTATAAACCTACATTATCATTATATTAATAGACATTAAGAAATCACAATCATACATAAAATTTTCGTAAGTTCGCAATATTTCATGCGCGAGGAATTTCGGTTCCATCCAGCTCTTCTATCTGATAAGCTCCCCCTGCCAAAACTTGGGTGACTCGGAGTTGTCCCTGTCATGCCGAATCCAGCTTTCCTTTAGTTTTCCCTAAATCAACTCTTCTTAAGACCAGGTCTCCAACCTGAAAATGTCTCTTGATTACATATCTGTCATAAATCGTTTTTTATTCTCCCATTGATGTGTGCCATCCAGCTCTTTCCCTCTTCTCCTCAACAAAGTCCAGAGCATCCTGAATCAGCAGCTCATTCTTTTCCTCAGTGAAGCGAGGTCATCCTCCTGACAGGTCTGGCCTGGATTTCTTCTTCGATACTCTCTCTTCTCTATCATATCTCTCTCTTTTCTTCTCTCCTTCTTCCTTCATTTTCAAGGCCTCCTCCAAGTGAATGTACTTCTCGGCTCTCTCCAAGAGCTTTCCAAATTTCAGAGTTGGCTTTACTACCAACGATTGGAAAAACTCCCCCCGTCGAAGGCCTTGTGCTAGCACATTTACGAGGAGCTCTTCCGATGCAGAAGGCGCCTCTAGCTTCGCCGTTGTGAACCTATTGATATAAGCACGCAAACTCTCGTTCTCCTTCTACTTAAGGCTGAATAAATCCAGTGGCATCTTCTGGTATTTCCTGCAGCTTGTGAACTGATGCAAGAAGGCTGAACTAAATTCATCAAAGTTGCTAATGGATCGTGGCGGTAGCTGGCTGAACCACAGCTGGGCTGATTTGGTAAAGGTCATCGGAAAGACCCGGCACATAACCGCATCCGAAAATTTGTGCACAGCTGCTGAACTGAATTCATCAAAATTGCTAATGGATCGCGGCGGTAGCTGGCTGAACCACAGCTGGGCTGATTTGGTAAAGGTCATCGGAAAGACCCGGCACATAACCGCATTCGAAAATTTGTGCACAGCTACTGCAATCTCAAATCGGCTCAGATGGTCACATGGATCAGTGGTCCCATTGTACTCAGATCCTAGAGATCGGTATGAGGCCGACACATCATCGAGCATGACCTCCTCCGTGAATGGAGTGCCTCGCCAT
Source organism: Phtheirospermum japonicum (assembly GCA_014905375.1). Taxonomy (NCBI): domain Eukaryota; kingdom Viridiplantae; phylum Streptophyta; class Magnoliopsida; order Lamiales; family Orobanchaceae; genus Phtheirospermum; species Phtheirospermum japonicum. The sequence goes on along the minus strand of BMAC01000304.1, from coordinate 1,284,517 downwards.
GTCGGCGCCATGCCTGTGCCCATCATCTTCCTCTTAAACTCCCGCACCTCCTTCTACAGGCTCTGCATCTGCTCATCCAGACCTGGATTTGTCTGGCTTGAGGTCTCGCTGTCAGAAGTAGAGAAATTCTCTTCTCTGTCCTGAAGAGGGGTCCGATGCATGCGCTGGCCGCGCAGTGGCTCAGTTTCCCTCGACGGAACTGTCCGATCTGGCTGTGCGCCGGACGGCGGCTTACATCTCTGCGAACTTCTTCTCCACAGCTGTCTCCACGGCCTTGCCGATGAGCTCAGACAACTGCCTGAGGAGGACATCATTGGACAATCCACCAGCGGCAGGAGTTGATCCGTCGGAGGGGGGCGGTACGGTGCCTGATCCCACTGCCGCTGATGGCTCTGCTCCCTCGGGCCTCGCCGCGGACGTTTCTGTTGACCGTGGCATACTCCACGGCGTGGCAGAGCTGGGAGTTTTGCCGAGCTCTCCCACCAAATTTCGTCGTAAACCGTCTGAAGCCATAAAAAACCCTCACGTCTTACCTTGATCGCCTTCCCACAGACGGCGCCAATTTGTTTCGACCCAAAATATGACCAGCGTCAAGAACAACGCCTGGAAGCTTGAACACCCTTTTGATCAGCACACAAAAACATGTTAGAAAGGATGACCGGGGTTTTTCAGTGGAAACCTCTCCAATGCTTAAATCAGTAAAGCGTATGAGGTTTCTTTTAGCAAGAAAAGAAGGAATGCACAAAAATGACATACCTCTCTCAGCCTTGGGGATGTGGTATTTATAGTTTTTTCCTAGTGGGGACCCTTTACGGGGTCTCAGAAACAAAGGTCGCGAATCAAGGGCCGTTGAAACAACAAACTCTGACAAGTGGTCCCACTTGTCCCCCAACGGGGGTCAGGAGGCCAGGTCTCCCCTGGTCCTGCTCTCATTTTCACTGGCAAGCCTGCCTTTATATTGCCAAGGTTTATCTCACAGGAGGTCTTCTATCAGCTCAGGGCAACTCCTAGGCTGGGATGACGCTACTCATCTCTTACTAACCTCAGGACAACCCCTGAGTTATGATTCGGTCTTACTGCTCAGCTAACCTCAAGACAACCCCTGGGTTGGGATCCAAGTCTTACTGCTCAACTCTTACTAACCTCAGTACAACCGCTGGATTGGGATCCAGGTCTTAATGCTCAGCTCTTACTAACCTCAGGACAACCTTTGGGTTGGGATCCAGGTCTTACTGCTCAGCTCTTTAGTCATCTAGATCCAGGTCTACCCCAATCTGTGTCTGACCTATTTATGCCTCATCACTACCGATGAATCGTCATAAACTTCTTCTAAGTAAAAATGCTTCGAGACATGTTGCATTGCCCATGGATTGTGGTGATGCCTCTTCATCATTATGTTTCCCAACTCTCCTTGTATCTGACTCCCTTCCAGTGAAAGAATATGTTCAACAGATGATGGAACAGACCTCCCAAATCTCCACAACCCACATGCAGCAGCATCCCCCATTGCAAGATCAAACCATCAAGTATAATTAAAATGGTTTCTTAGTTTTGTAACTTTGGACTGATTTCTTGAAATTCAGCTTTCCATGTGTAGATGTGTTGTCTTAGGGTTTTCGATTAGCCCCCCTTGTTTTCCGAATTTCAGATCTTAAAAGCATATTGATGTATGGTTTATTAGAATTTGGGTATTTCTTTGGTGTTGCTCTATTGTTGTCATCTCTTTTATATTTTCTCCTGTTTAGGATATATTTCATGTCCGTTGTCCCAAATTCTCATAACTAATGAGAATCTAAAAGTAGAAAGAGGTGTTTTGGTTTTCTTAGTTTGTTACGTATTCACCAGACAACTCTTTTTCGACATGGTTTGTCTGTAAGTACCACCAGCTTTTGAATTTAATTATTTTTCATCACAAATTATTTATTCTACTTTTAACATTTAATATGATCCTTTTTTAGTTAACTGAAGATTGGGGGGAGACATTATTTTCTGCATTGAGCAGAGCTAGAAGTAAAACATTCAACAATATGGTTGTGGGTTATAATAATGTTGATGTCAATGCTGCTAACAAATATGGTATTGCTGTTGGAAACACACCTGTGAGTTTTATCACTTGTTCATGTGTTTTGTATATATATAGTTTTTTAATTGTTAATTCTAATGGTGTACTAACATTAAGAATCATGATTTTGGATCTGATTTGATTTTTGATTTGATTTTTAAACACAGACACTATCGTAACTCTAACTTTTCGTCAAACACTCTCTTTTAACTCGTTCAATTTTAGCTTCTATTTGAAAACATTACCAACTTCATATTATCTACAAATTATAGTGTTTGTAAACAGTGATAAAAAAAAGTGATTCTCAACTTTTAGAGTGATGTGCCGTGTTTTGTAGCACACATGTGAATTTATCAGTTGTATGAATTTTGCAACTATGTTATTTAAATTTTCCTCTACTTAGCATATTGTTTGGATCAGGGAGTATTAACAGAGACTACGACTAAGCTAGCAGCTTCACTTTCTTTAGCACCAACAAGAAGAATCATTGAGTCAGATGAGTTCATGAGGGTTGGCTTATACGATGGATGGCTACCTCATTTGTATGATTTTCGTATACTTTATTTCAAGGTTTATTGCTCCTCCAATGCGTATCTGATAAAAGGACAAACTGTTGGCATGATTGGTGCAGGTCAGATCGGGTCTGCTTTTGCTAGAATTATGGTAATTTCACATGGTTTTATCTTGATTGAATTGTTAGATAGTATTGTGCCCCGCGGGTATATCTTCATCTATTACGACATTTTGAAATCAATATTACTTTTTATAGTATAAATTAAGTGTTTAACTTGTTACACATGGAAGATTCAATTCATTACTCAATCATCTCGATTTTATTTGTCAATCTCATCCATTATATCTCTTCGCAATTTAAATTTTTATTCTCTCCTTTTGTCCTCCTCCCTTTTGATGAAAGGAATGAATGAATTAATTCCCTTCTTTGATATATTAACAAAATTTCTTCGCTGATGTGCGAACTTATGTTTCTGAAACAGGTTGAAGGGTTACTACGATCTCCACCAAGCTTCTCGTCTTGAAAAGTTCATCACAGGCATGTGTTGTTTAATATACTTGTTTACTTGTAGCTGATACACGAATCCTCTGAATTATTTCATCATGAAAATTGTAGCTTATGGCCATTTCTTGAAAGCCAATGGCGAACAGCCCGTCTCGTGGAAACGGGCCTCGACAATGGCTGAGGTGCTTCGAGAGGCTGATGTGGTGAGCAGTATTTTTATGTTTATTTTGTTTTGCTTGTGCTGAATATTTGGATATATTCTCTAAGTCTAATGATAAACTCTATTTTATTGTTTTGCAGATAAGTCTTCATTCGGTGCTAGATAAAACAACTTACCATCTCGTCAATAAAGAGAGCCTCGCAATAATGAAGAATGCAAATAATATATATATATATATATATATATATATATATATATATATATGTGTGTGTGTGTGTGTGTGTGTGTGTGTGTGTGTGTGTGTGCGTGCGCGCGCGCGCGCATGTAAAATTATTTTAATGGTATTAAATGCAATACAAAACTGAAACAAACGGAGGCAGACTGCGAATTCCTGGAGAGAAACTACGAAAGATTAATCGAAGAAAACTGGAGATTGAAGAAAGAGATGTTAGAGCTCCGGTCGTTAATGAAGATGGAGAAGCCATTGCCGCCGTAGGCATCCGCTTAATTAGGGCAGGCACAACCGCAATTTTTTCATCATAGATATTAGGCATCGGTTATCGGTTGTTTGATAAAACTGATGTCTATATCTCTATATTAGGCATCGGTTGTTTGACAAAACCAATGTCTATATCTATACATTAGGCATCGGTTATTTGACCAATGCTTGTGTCAGTTATTAACATCGGTTGTAGAATCGATGCCTAAAGAGCCAATGCTAAAACGGGAGGTTTTGTAGTACTCTCTCTCTCTCTCTCTCTGTCTCTCTTTAACTTATATTTCCAATTTCAGGCACTTGAAGGGAGAAGATATCTCAACCTTGAACTACAAAGAGCTTATGGTTGTTTTGCATGTAATTGCTGTGTTTTTCTCGTATTCTTAATTATGATTTTACATTATTTTTAGTGGGTCTTGAGTCGTTTAACTTTGTTTTCTAGGTTATTTTTCTTATTTTAGGGTTTTTGCGTTCTTTTGATTTGTTGTTTAATTGAGTTAAATGGTTTTAATTTATTTGAGGTTGATGAATTTCTTGAGTTTTTATGATTCTCATTTTATAGGTGGTTTGATGAGTTGAATTTAAACTAAGGCATGGAGGCCAAAATATCAAGCCAAGAAGGAGCTCCAAAGTGGCAAACTTGCTGGAATGGTGGTCATTCCTTGGCCATCTCTTCGCCATCTCCGTTCCATGTGTAGCCAGCCCAAGCCATTCCTTGGCCATCTCTTCGCCATCTCCACGCCATGTGCAGCCAGCCCAAGCCATTCCTTGGCCATCTCTTCGCCATCTCCACGCCATGTGAGATGGCCAGGCAGGCGCTGCCATTTCCTCACCTTCACGAAGCTAACACCGACCGTACCCATCAACGCCCAAGCCAGCCGCACTGAACCACACCGAGCCGCACTGAGCCACCTTGAGCCATCCTGGTCAACACAGGTCAAAATCGGGTCAAACCCGAGATTTTAAGGGGCTCTAAGGCCAAGATGGCCCATCTAAACCAAAACTAACTTAGTATAAATAGCACACAACACTCATTAGGTAGGGAATCACTCATTACCCAACTCTTGCATGAGCCTTGGGATTAATTTTCTCTTCATTTTTCCTCTAGATCTACTTTCTCTATCTTAGGTTTTAGATTTAATTTTCAAGCATTTACTTGGGTTTGTAAGCTCAAGATGAATCCAAATACTCCTTTGGATTAGCACCTTCATTGTAATTCAAGCTTTGAATTCTCCATTTAATTTTAGTAAGCTTTCCCTTTAATTTCAAACTTTATTCTTCATTTTCATGCTTGTTCTTCAATTATGCTTTTTGTCTTAGCTACTTGATTTCATGATGAAACTTGTGAATTGACTATGGTTTCTAGTTGAGTGACACACCTAGGCTATAGATCGGGTCCTTGATCATCTTGATTTTGAGTTTTACTTATGCTTTATTTTTAAATAAATTTCCATGCATGGTTTTAAATTGAATTCTAGATCTACTCTTCCTTTCTCGTTATTTTTCCGAAAGATTTGAACTTTTACATCAACTTTTATTGCTCTTTACTTTGGTGTTTTCAATTTTTGTTAATATGTTTTATTTAGGATTTTATGCATAGTTGTACCTTGTGCATGCATGCTTGTACTTGGTGAAACAATGCCTTTTCTTTCTTATTTTCTTGTTTGCTTTGCATTTTCAATTGAGGCATACGACCGAGGCATCTGACCAACTTGTCATTTCAATTTCTAGTTTAGTTTGATATTTTTAATTGCATTATTTTCAATTTCCTTCTATTTCTCAAGCTTGAAACACGTTGAAACTTGCAAATGGATTGAAGTCCGATAATACCAAGCCATGAACTCGTTGAATTCATTTCAACACCAAAAAAACTACAACTTCAAAATGGCGCCGTTGCGACACGGCTTGGTTAAGGCCTTTGATTTAATTGTTATTTCGTTGTGTTTTTAGCTTTCCTTTGTATTTGACTATTTCTTTGAGTGTATGTAAGGTCGTCGTTCGCTTGGACACGAATTATTTCCTTATACTTCTAACCCCAAACGATTACGACATCTTCGACATTCTTCACTTCTTGATTATACTACGACGGACACTCTTCGTTACACGGGCCCATTTCTCGACCCTCACGGGAAATCCCCCCAGGTCGATCCTCAAGCTTCTACCTCAACCGAGCCCGAAGTTCATGAGGAGCCCGTTCCGAGTTCCATGACCGGGCCTTCTATTCCCATTCACCCGCCTCCTCACGAGTAATCGCTTGGATTTCAAGGGAGTGGTTTTACCACTCATGAGCACGCCACGGGCCCACACCAAGGTATTGCAACATGGGAGGGCATGGTGCAAACCATGTTGGGAATGGTGGTGGTTTGGCTGGAAAGGGGCACGCGGGAGGGCATGGTGCGAACCGCGTTGACCCCGGTTCTCATGGTGTTCGTCAACCCGACATGGGAGGGCATGGTGCAAACCATGTATGGTCCAATGTGCTCTTAGATGCTCATGATCCCTTCGATGATTTTGGAAGCCCGGATCCCGTTCCTTATGGCTATGGTGCTCCTCGCCGTTCTCCGAATGTGCCAAATTCGAATCCCGGTCCGTATGGTACTCCACCCGTGCATGCTTTCAATCCGACACCGAATGCGGATCCGAATGGTTATGGTAGTGGTCCCGGATATGGTTATGATCATGGAATTCAAGAGGACGAGCTTGATGAGTATGATTTGTTTGTTGGTTACGATCCGAGTGATCCACTTACTCCAACCGTCCGGACTATAAGGGAGGTGAGCCAAGCTTTTGTGGGGGCTCATGTTTCGTCTTGTATATATCTTCCCCCCGCGGTGATGGCAATTGATATCCGATCGCTCGATTTTGCCCGCCTTCCCATTTTTCACGGGTTTGCCAAGGAGGACCCCCTCCAATTCATCAAGCAATTCTTATGGCATGTCTCGAGTTTTCACCGACCGAATATGATGAGTTTGGAGTATCTTCAACTCCGATGTTTCTCATATGCTCTCCAAGATAAGGCTTTATCATTGTTCATGGGTCTTCTTCCTAACACGATTCGCACATGGACCGAGCTCGAAAAGGTCTTTTTCAAACACTACTATTCCATGGAAAAAAACAAATGATATGAGGGTCAAGATTATGTCATTCAAGCAAATGAAAAACGAGCCGTTTCACTCCGCTTGGTCTCGGTTCAATGATCTTCTTACTAGTTGTCTGCATCATCGTATACCCAAGGAGCTTCTAATTCAAACCTTCTATGAGGCATTGGACCCCCTATTTCAATACATGGTGGATACGACGGCGGGGGGTAATATGACGATCCATTCTCCACGCGTGCTTCTCAATGTTTTCATTTCTTTGGCCGAGAATTCTCAACAAAAGTCTTCCCGTGCTTTGTACTCAAGTGCTAATGAAGTCAATAATGTGAATGAGCCTCTTTCCCCGAGAGAGCTTGAGATGAAAAAGGAGATGGATGCGATGAAAGTTCAAATGGCCAAGTTGTCATCCCCGAGCATGGACCCGCCTTGTTTGTCTTGGGGTATGGTTGGGAATGAAACACTTTATTATCCGTCGAATCCTTCCCATTACATGCCGGTGCCTCAATCGGAGGATGTTTGTGGGATCCAAGGTTACCAACCGGGTCATGGTGTTGCTAAGCCACCATTTCCTCGGCCATCAAATCAAAATCCCCCGTACCATCCGAGCAACCGCACGCATCCGGGCTTTGGGTATCCGAACCCTCCCATGGGCTCTTCTCGATCGTCTCCCCCGACAAATGCTCCACCACCAGCCACCGATCCGGCTCTTAATGTGCTAGTCCAACAAATGCAATACCTCACCGCCTCAGTGTCCACCTTGAATGCCACGGTGTCCACCTTGAGTGCCACGGTGTCCACCATGGATACACGTTTGAATGCCACAGACACGAAAATTGGGCAATTGGCTACCGAGATAAATATGATCAAACAAGCCAATGAAAAGGGGAAGCTACCAAGTCAGCCTTCCCATGCCCATGCAATTACATGTCTTCGAAGTGGCCGGGCTATCGATAACAAAGTGGCTCCACCGTCCGAGATTGAAGAAGTTGTTATTCCGCCCGTTGTTGCTATTCCCGAGTCTACCCCCATGGGTGCCATCCCGACGAAAGAGGTCCCCGATGGCTTGCACAAATCCTCGAATGCCTATAAGCCTCCAATTCCAATGGCTTCTCCACCTTATCCGTCACGGCTCCAAAACAACAAGAAGGACGATCAATTCTAAAAAATCTACAATACTTTGTCTAATGTAAACATCACTCTCTCATTGTTAGACGCCATCCGAGACATACCCGCTTACTCCAACTTTTTCAAAGACCTTTCTTCCAAGAAGTTCATACCTTCTCCAAACGAGAAGATTGTGTCATCCAAAGAGGCGAGTGTCGTGTGTGATCCTTCAGTCTTAGCCTTCAAGATGATCGACCCCGGCTCCTTTTGTATCGATATCACGCTTGGCAATGGAGAGGTCACTACCGGTATGCTTGATTCCAGGGCAGGGATAAACTTGATGCCATCCTCGATCTATGAGCACTTGGATCTCGCACCCTTGCAAGAAACGCGTATTTGCTTACAATTGGTCGATCGGTCAATTCGTTATCCTAAAGGCATTGTTAAGGATGTGGTCGTCAAGGTTGGAGGGCTCGTGGTCCCGGTGGATTTCGTTGATCTTGATGTGGGCATGGTGACAAACGATGGTGCCGAGCACACCTTTCTACTTGGGCATCTCTTCATGGCGACTAGTCAATGCCTCATCGATGTTGGCAAGAAGAACCTCACCTTATCCATTGCAGGTGAGTCGGTTTCATTTTCAATGTCCACCTTGCCGTCGATTCCTTCAAGCATCTTTCATGCAGATTGTCTTCTCATTGATGATATTCAAGAATCGCGTGAGCACGTTTTCTTAGAGGATGAGTATGATGGGATAATCGAGCCGGAGGATGGTATTAGCGGTGATGTTAAGGATAATGGAGCTTATGGGCGTGGCGCCGAACCGTGTATTGAGACGAGTCTTTTTGGGAATGCTTGCTTATGTGTCGTTGAGGTCAACGACACGTTTTCGAAGAGGGAGGTGGGGCTTGTTGATGAGAAACAAGTCGTTGAGCCGATTGATGAGTTTGCCGCAATGAGAGCTGTGTGAATAGATATGAAGGAGGCCGTCCTTTAGAGAATGTTGCAATTGGAGGATCTTGATGAGTTCCGGGATATTCAATATGATAATGCTCATTTTTGTAAAGAAAGAACAAAGAGAATTCATGACGAGAGGTTAGTCCCAAAGAAGCTTGAGGTTGGGATGCCCATTTTACTTTACAATTCCCGCTTAGCCCTCCATCCCGGAAAATTGAATTCTAAATGGACGGGTCCTTACACCATCGAGTTTGTTAATCCGAGTGGAGCGGTCACGTTTGTCGACCCCTCAACTCAAGATCATTTTCAAGTGAACGGGCACCGAGTTAAACCCTATCGTCATGGTTTCCTCTTGCCACCCGACGAGGAGGTGGTAGCTTTGGTTGATCCTCCCGTCTCATCTTCTTCATAATTATCAAAAAGGGAGTACGTCGAGCTAATGACGTAAAACAAGCGCTTCTTGGGAGGCAACCCAAGTTCTTAATATTTCTTTCTTTCTTTCTTTTATTGAAAAATCCAAAAACATTCAAAAATTCAAAAAAAAATTGAAAAATTGAAAAAAAAAATAAAATATTTTGTTGAAGTTCATGTACATATTTCCTGGTGTTCTTAATTTCATGTGATTCTCTTTTCTAGGTTTTGTTTTCCTACTCCAACCATTGGGCAATTTGATAAGATTGATAGCATTCGTGGAGCCGGGAGAAGCTATCCATGCTCATTTTTGCTTGGATTGCTTAGATGCCTAGGTGGACCCCACCGAGCTCGACCCAGACTCGCTCGGTTGAGGGAGTTTCTATTCACACCCCTTTTACTTGATTCTCATTAAAATGCAATGAGGTCATTGCATGGTTTAAGTGTGGGGTGGGTAGGTTCTTAGGGTTCGGGTGTCGAAAGGCATGTTTTGTTGTTCTTAACTCGAGCCTTGGCGAAGTGACGCATTCTTGGCGAAGTGACGCTTACTATTTGCGCTTTTAAATGGTTGAGTAGATTTTTGTGTCTTTTGTGTGTTTATTACATGTTTAAGCAACTCCACGTGCTTAGAAGTTTGAATAGTTTACTTGTCGGGTTTTTGCATGTTTATGGCCTCTTGTGTGAAGGGTTGAATTTTTGTGCTTCGTCCAAAACCGCCTATATATATATATATATATATACTATATATATATATATATATATATATATATATATATATATATATATATATATATATATATAATCAATATTTTCTCGTGAAAAGATTACAAAGCTCTAAAAGCTCTTTTGATTTTGCTCCCAAAATTCGGTGCAAACTAGTGAGTAGCCTTGTGTGATTTATCGGCTTGCTTGCATTTTTACGGAAATTGCATTGAGGAGGTTTGATTTTGCTCGTACATGATTGAATTTGAAAATGACCTCGAGGCACATATATCACCCTTATTCCAGCCATATCCATATATATAAGCTACTAAAAAATCCAAATGAGCCCCTAGAGCCTTTATCCCGTTTCTTGTTAGTCGAGCTCATTTTTAGCTCTTGTATCTTTGTAATTTGTGAAGTGGGAGATTTTATTGTTAGTTGACGAGAAATGTGAGGGAAATCGATTGTGGGTTTCGGTTTTTGAGTTGCTTATACAAAAAAAAAAAAGAAAAAAAAAAGAGAATAATACTCCAACACAAATCACGAAAAGTGATAAAGCGTGCGTTCAAGCGAAAAGCCTAATTCAAAAAGGCTAAGTTTAGTAAAAATAAGCAAATTCAAAAAGCTTCAAAGTGTTGTGAAAATAAAGTCAGGAGAGCGTGTGAAAATACGAACGGGTTTCGAATGAAGGTTTGGCAAATTGGGAAAGGTGAAGCGATTATAAGCTTCGGGTTTTAGAAATTATGATCTTATGTGTTATTGATCACGTTTGATCGTGTGTTAGCCACTATATCCATATATTCCAGACCTTACCAAAGAGCCAACATTACAACCCATAATAAAGACCTCTTTCGATTCTTGTTTGGTCATGTACTATGAGCAATTTTGAGCGTCCGATTTGTGAAATTTTGATGAGGTGCACGCATTGTCCGACTTGAGCGTATACACGTCCCATATCAAACACTTGAGAGAATTGAGCGAACACCCTCAAAATTTCATTTGTGAGGAAGTCATCGATTTGGCTTGCATTTGAAAGAGAGTAATACGAGCAATGCTTGACGATAGCGAGTCTATGTTGATACTATCCTCATATAAATAAGGATAAGCACAAGGATTTTTCTTTTTACATAATGTTCATTGCGTGTACATTCTCGATTATTTTCGTTGTTCGAGGACAAACAAACTGATAAGTGTGGGGTAGTTTTTTTGCATGTAATTGCTGTATTTTTCTCGTGTTCTTAATTATGGTTTTACATTATTTTTAGTGGGTCTTGAGTCGTTTAGCTTTGTTTTCTAGGTTATTTTTCTTATTTTAGGGTTTTTGCGTTCTTTTGATTTGTTGTTTAATTGAGTTAAATGGTTTTAATTGATTTGAGGTTGATGAATTTCTTGAGTTTTTATGATTCTCATTTTATAGGTGGTTTGATGAGTTGAATTCAAACTAAGGCATGGAGGCCAAAATATCAAGCCAAAAAGGAGCTCCAAAGTGGCAAACTTGCTGGAATGGTGGTCATTCCTTGGCCATCTCTTCGCCATCTCCACGCCATGTGCAGCCAGCCCAAGCCATTCCTTGGCCATCTGACTCGCACGTATTTGTCACAATTTTTGTATATTTGGCTAGTGTTTGAGTTAGATTTGTTGTTAATTTTGGGTATAAGTTGGATTGATTTAACATATTTTTGTATTTATGTATCTCCGACTTATTTTACCACATTTTATGTTTATGTTATGTATTTTGAAGTCTTTCGGTGTAAAGGTGGACGAGTGTGGGCCCACGAGTGGAGTTTCAAAGAAATTGGGCCCTGATTTGGTACATTGCAGCTGACACTGGGTATGTCATCCACACTGGGTTACCCAGTGTCAAAACCCAGTGTCAGGAATTCTGGCAGACACTTCCGTCCGGTCGGACAAGACCAGTGTCCGATCGGACTAGAGGGCAGACACTTCCGTCAAACCGGATAAGACCTCTGTCCGATCGGACAAGAGCGTTACGAACGCAGATTTCTAGGGATTTTCAGTTACGAAACGGCTGAAAATGCCTTTAAAACAGCAGAGGCAGCTAGGGTTCAGGATTCGGCCTTGGAGACCCTTTGGAGGCTGGGAAAAACGTAAGGGAACAACCAGACACTCAAAGGTTGAGAGATTTGACACATCTCTCATACCTCTAGCACAAAACCGTTCGATTCCGTTTCAAGGTGTGATTCTTAGCAGCCGACGTTCGACGCGAAGATTTTGGGTTCGTGACAAGCCCGAGGATTCTACGCATTTCATTAGGAGTATTATCGTCAATCTTCCCTCGTTGAACGTAGTTCGACGACTCGTAATTTCTGAACTCGTTTTATTAATCATTATTAGAGTAGTTTTGTCTGATTTTGATCATGAACAATTGATGATTTGATTAGATAATGTCTTGTTAAATAGATGTTTAAGTATTGGTGATTTGGAATAATAACTTTGAGATTGTGGGAGTTGTGTTATTATATTTGATATTGTTAGTATTGAGATAAATGATTACTTTGGATATTCTTGTGAAGGGTGAATCTTATGTATTTGCATTATTATCCGTTGATTTTATTTTATGTTATAGCTGAAGCGTTTCATGTTTATGGTAGTTTGGAAAAACTCTTATTCGGTTAAACACCCTTTTGCTATTTTAATCTCTTGTCGAGAGGTTGACGCTCTCGAGACAAGGGGTTCTCATTTTACTTAGCCAAATTAAATCTTTTCAAGAATCCCTTTTGACCATGTATTTTTAGATAAAATTGTGATATTAGTATAATAAACATCGTTAAATCCGATTCCCATTCCTCGAGAGATCAACCCGAGTTGACTCATCAGTCTACAAGTGACCCCGTTCTCTTGGTGAACTTAAACCCTTTCAAACGTAGACGCGTATTTGTGAACCGGTAATTAATTTTGAAAGGAACACAGAAGTTCGGCTCAAAATTTGGCGCCGTTGCCGGGGAATGGCAAAGGTGATAATGATGTTTATTCGTGTTAATGCTTTCCTGTCGATAATTGTATAATGTTTTTGGTTTGCCTCTCGATGCGGTGATTTGTTTATTGATGATTCAAGGTCGACAAAGTCTTAGAGGAGAATCGACCCATTCCATCAATAGCATCGAGAAAGTGACAAGACCGAGACAACTATTTCCTTCCACCAAAGGGAATCCAGCCACTCGATGGAGTCAAGCGATGAGAGACTATGATCCGGATGAGTTCTACTATGAGCAACTCCCGGTATTTCATGGTCTCCCAAGTGAGGATCCGTTCGAATTCATCCAGGAGTACGACGCCATAACAAGAACCTTCCCACTTTTAGGCCTTACGAGGGATGAAGTGAAGGTGCGACTCTTCCTCTACACATTGAAGGGACGGGCAAGAAAYTTATTTATACATRRAYAGCCTGATTCCTCYGGAACYTGGGAGGATGTGCARYYTTGGTTCATGSAGTCYTTTTGCTCATATGAATGGGTTCCACCTCCAAATCCTTACAACGTGAGCCTTAATGATCCACATGCTTCACCCAACCACTAAAATCTGAGTTTTGAACTTCACACCCCACCACATAGTTCCTATCGCCCGATCCTGGTTGAAAATTTTTATGATCCGAGTTTCGAATCTTCATATGCTCCCTCCGCCTCACCTTCTTATTATATGGGATATGACTCGTATGCTCCATCCGAATTTAATTCTTCCTATCCGAGCTACTACTCTTATGCCCATCCCGACTTGATTCTGGACCATCCGAGTTATGAAGAATACATACCCGATGATCAATTTTTGGCGCGAAAGCAAGATCAAGAAACAGAGATCGATTGTCATTGGGACGAACTTGCGTAATCGAATCAGATTTTGGCGCAATCGACTGAGCAACTCATGAACAATATGGAGACGATGTTGGGTCAAATGATGGCTTCTTTGGAAGAGAGGGAAAGCCAACAAACCTACAATCATTCTGATGCTCCACTCGACAATGATCCTTACTCAATTACCCGTGTTGAGGGGGAGCATCTTACCATTGAAGAGCTGCCGATTCTTGATGTGGCGGAGCCCATATTGGATGTTGGTGATTCAAGCTTGAATTCTTGTTTAAGAGAGGTGTGTAAGGAGATGGAGACTGAGGATTTGGTTGGGATCGCCTCTTTTGCGATTGAATATGAAGTTTTGGGTGATGGTGTAGAGGTGTTGCCGTTGGAGATTCCAAGTGAGGATTTTAGCAACTTGGACTTAATTTCTCTTTGTGGGGATGTGGGAGTTGTGTTACCGAATTTGGAGGAAGTTGTGCCTTTTGAGTCACATTGCGTTCTGCCCGATGATTTGATCAATCTTGATGTTGAGAGGGTAGAAGAAGCAATCGAGAAGGAGTTTGGGTCGGTCGAGGATCGGTCCTTTTGTTCGATTGACTTCCTAGCCGTTCCGGTGACCGAGAATTGTTCCACACTTTGGCTGACCTTCGATCTCTTCTCGGTGATCGACCACTCACGTTTCTGACCCCCAAAGCCGGTTGGAGTTTTTATCATCATGGAAAATGCTCATCGTGCCTACCTTGGTGGTTGTCATCGCCCGCTCTTTCTCTTGGACAACACTATGGCGTGGCACGATCGTTATTTATTTCTGGATCCCGGATAACATCACCTTTGTAAGTCGTCGAGCAAAAGACGTTAAAAATTGCACTTCTTGGGAGGTAACCCAAGGTATCGTTCTTCTAGCTTAATTCAAAAAAAAAAAATAATAATAAATTAATTAATTTCATTTTTGTTCATATTTTTATTTTTGATTAACTTGAGTTGGATAGGTGTGGTCATGGTTTGTTGAGTTGTGCAGGAAAAATGTGGAAAATGATGCTTTTCCAAGACATCCGATCGGATAAGAGGAATTGACCGGTCAGACAAAGCACACTGGAATGTTGACCGACCGGATGAGAGAGGATGACCGGTCGAACAAAACACACTGGACTGTTGTCCGACCGGAGTAGTGCAGTGACCGGTCGAATGGAGGCAGCAGACTTACTTTAAACCATCGCTCCATTTGTAGAGTTCCATCTTTCCCTCTGGACGACATGAAAACTTAGGCGGGCCCGATCCCCAGTATTGTATCACTTTCTATCCCAACCCTTGTTTTTCATTTATAGTGATTTTGTTTGATTTTTCTGTTATGTGTTTTGTGCTCGTGTGTTTGTTTAACCATTCGACTAACTATTCGCATGTTAATTGATTCGACGTTTTCCTTTTCCCTTATATTGATATGTATAATAGCAATGCGGACATTGCTTAATTTTGTGTGGGGGGGAGGATAGTCCATGCATGCGTAGTCATTTTGGTCGAATGGTTTTGTTTGAGTCTTTCTTTGTGACGATGTATGAATAAACCAATTATTTATGTCAATGTGTGTTGAAATCATTTCCATGCTTATTTGTGTTTGTACTGGCTTGCCTGTCGGAATCATGTATTGTGTGATCTCTCGTTAGAGTCTTTTGAGCTTGTTTAGTGCAAAATTTTTCAAAACCTACTTACATATATTTATTTAAAATAACACTTAGTCATTAGCAATTTTGCGAAGCTTTTTAAAACTCGATCACCTTGTTTTCAAAAGTCTGAATAAAACCCTAGTAAGGAGCGTTGTGTGTTTATCAACAATTTATGCTTTGATTCGATAAGTGTTTTGAGAAGTCTCTAAAGTTGCATGTGTACATTTGGTGTTGGAAATGACTATAGGCACATATAAAACCTGTTTTCGGCCTTATTCATAAATAAAAACCACTAAAAATTCCCAATGAGCCCCCTTGAGCCTTTATTCCATCTCTTTGTTAGCCATGAGCTTAATTGTAGCTCTTATTTCATTTAAGTTGAGATGAGAGTTTATTTATCATTGGTTTATTGAGATATGAGGATTGCTGGGTGGAAATTAGTGGGATGCTATTATAAATTAAAAAAAAAAGAGAAAGAAAGAAAGAAAAGTAAAAGAATATATAAAAAAAATGGAAATTAAGGATGCTTAAGTTCATAAGAGCATCTAGATGTTAAAAAAAATAAAGCCTATTTATAAGGGAAAATATTTGGGTTTTAGGGTTAGAAATTAGCCTTAACTATAAAAGGCTAAAGATAATGGTATATGGTTGTTTCGGAAGAATGAGGAGCAAAATTATGCTCTATGCTTAAAGTTTTAGATTGAGTGAGTTATTGATTGCGTTTGTTCGCAAGTTAGCCACTCATCTTTATATATGCCATACCTTACCAAAGAGCCTACATTACAACCCTAGAAAGTCCTAATCTGATTCTTGATTAAATGTGCACACATATGCAATGTACGAGTCTTTTATTTTCACGATTCGTTGAATGCATTTGTGTTGATTCGAGCATATACACTTACCTTTCGAAAAACACGAGCGAATGAGTGCACCATTATATATATTTCCCTTTTGTGAGGACGCATTCTTCAGATTTCAAGGTGAAAAGGTAACACGAGCTTAGCTTAAGAATTTTCGACAAAAGTGTTTATATTTGCAAAACTATATTGTATGCACAACAGGACTCTTTGATCTAGCTACTTTCATGCTCACATGATTTTGATTCTTTCGTTTGTTCGATGACGAACAAACCAATAAAGCATGGGGTGGTTGACTCGCACGTACTTGTCACGATTTTTGTATATTTGGCTAGTGTTTCAGTTAGATTTGTTGTTAATTTTGGGTATAAGTTGGATTGATTTAGCATATTTTTGTAATTATGTATTTCTGACTTATTTTACCACATTTTTTTATGTTTATTTTAGGTATTTTGAAGTCTTTCGGTGTTAAGGTGGACGAGTGTGGTCCCACGAGTGGAGTTTCAAAGAAATTGGGCCCTGATTTGGCACATTGCAGCTGACACTGGGTATGTCATCCACACTGGGTTACCCAGTGTCAAAACCCAGTGTCAGGAATTCTGGCAGACACTTCCGTCCGATCGGACAAGACCAGTGTCCGATCGGACTAGAGGGCAGACACTTCTGTGCGACCGGACAAGACCTCTGTCCGATCGGACAAGAGCATTACGAACGCAGATTTCTGGGGATTTTCAGTTATGAAACGGCATAAAACACCTTTAAAACAGCAGAGGCAGCTAGGGTTCAGGATTCGGCCTTGGAGACCCTTTGGAGGCTGGGAAAAACGTAAGGGAACAACCAAACACTCAAAGGTTGAGAGATTTGACTCGTCTCTCATACCTCTAGCACAAAACCATTCGATTCCGTTTCAAGGTGTGATTCTTAGCAGCCGATGTTCGACGCGAAGATTCTGAGTTCGTGACAAGCCCAAGGATTCTACGCATTTCATTAGATTTAATTTTCAAGCATTTTCTTGGGTTTGTAAGCTCAAGATGAATCCAAATACTCCTTTGGATTAGCACCTTCATTGTAATTTGAGATTTGGATTCTCCATTTAATTCTAGTAAGCTTTCCTTTTAATTTCAAGCTTTGTTCTTCATTTTCATGCTTGTTCTTCAATTATGCTTTTTGTCTTAGCTACTTGATTTCATGATGAAACTTGTGAATTGACTATGGATTCTAGTTGAGTGACACACCTAGGCTATAGATCGGGTCCTTGGTCATCTTGATTTTGAGTTTTACTTGTGCTTTATTTTGAATTAAATTTTCATGCATGGTTTTAAATTGAATTCTAGATCTACTCTTCGTTTCTCGTTATTTTTCCGAAAGATTTGAACTTTTACGTCAACTTTTATTGATCTTTACTTTGGTGTTTTCAATTTTTGTTAATTTACTTTATTTAGGATTTTATGCATAGTTGTGCCTTGTGCATGCATGCTTGTACTTGGTGAAACAATGCCTTTTCTTGCTTATTTTCTTGTTTGCTTTGCATTTTCAATTGAGGCAAACGACCGAGGCATCCGACCAACTTGTCATTTCAATTTCTAGTTTAGTTTGATATTTTTAATTGCATTATTTTCAATTTCCTTCTATTTCTCAAGCTTGAAACACGTTGAAACTTGCAAATGGATTGAAGTCCGATAATACCAAGCCATGAACTCGTTGAATTCATTTCAACACCCCAAAAATAACAACTTCAATGGTGTTAGAGGAAACTTTAGTGAATGAGATAACTATTACAGAACATACACAGATCAGCACTGAACGATCTACTAACATCAGTTCACATGATATAAATAGACTAACGATCTGATAACATACCACCGACCTGATAATATCAGGTCGCATGAACATAAACATAAAGATTGCATGAGAGGTCGCTGTAGATTGCTGAAATAGTTGGCACCAAGTCCCATGAGAAGTCGCGGATGAGCTCGTTGGTATTAAATGGGACCTACATTAATGGGACGATTTTCTTCTTGGAAAACACATCAGATGATGTCACCTCTAATCTAGTACATCCAAACAAATATAGTTATCATATGTAGTCGTTGTACAAATTATATTGTAGCATTTTTGACCACACATTATAGGACAACATTAGTTTTGAATGCTGTAAATAGCTATCTCATTCTCTACCGAAATATAATGAATAGAATATATGCTTATATTGGAAAATAATACAAGAATGAGCTCGATTTAATCTTTATTATGCTTGCAGCTTTTTGTAATGGTATCAAAATAGGTTTTGGCCTAACTCTGAATACATCTTCCCTCTTTATTCTTGTATTCTCTATCATTAATATTAGGAATTAACATCACTCCAATTCATGAGGATCAGTCGATCTCTCATCCAATAATAATCTACCTCCACAAATCTCAAACTCAACTATTCAACTACAGAATCAATTTGTCTCAATCAAGTTAAATGACTCAAATTGCTTTCTTTGGAAAATACAAGTATATACAACAGTCAGAGGAAATAGCCTTGAAGGTTACCTTAATGGAAAAATCAAACCTCCACCTCAGGTCGTTGGAGGTTCTTTCAACCCTGAGTTTCTAACCTTGCTTAGGCAAGACCAACTGTTAGCATCCCGACTCTCTCTTCTCTCACTGAATATTTACTTAACATGATGGTTGTTCTTGCATTCTAAAGATAAATATGTCAAACCCTTGAAACTAACTTCTCCAATCAAAATATAGCCAGAAAAACGCAGTATAAGATGCATCTCCCCTCTATCAAGAAAGGAACAATGAACATTATAGATTATGTCAATAAAGTAAAAAATTTGTTGTGACATGTTAGCTTATGTTGATCAACTAATTTCTGAAGAAAATAAGGCAATGTATGTTCTTATTGGGCTAGGAGGAGACTTTGATCCAGTAATTGTAGCATCTACAACCGAGAGTGACTCACTCACTCTTGGAGCCATTCTACCTATGTTTCTGAGCTATGAAACCATACTAGAAGTTAGAAATTCCTCAAACCTCATTAATACAGAAGGGTCAAGTCCTACTATCAATGTTGCTAGTCAATCCTCTATTTAGAGAAGAGGAACCTATAATATAACTGGAGTTAATGGTCAAGGAAATAGAGGTACATGTCAGAATTTTCAGAACATACGAAGATGTGGCAGAGGAAGCAACAATAGCTACATATGTAGAGGTGGAAGAGGTTTCAGAATAGGCAACATGCCTTCTTTTCAAATTTGTGGTTACACCAACCACTATGCTGATAAGTGTTATTACAGATTTGATACTTCTTACACTGCACCATCCAGTAATACTCAATCCAAACTCCTACTCAACCTATCCAATTACTCAAACTATTGATCCATATACCTTGTCACTGATGTCTGACTTAGCAAGTGATGTAATTTGGTATACAAATTTAGGAGCCTCAGGTCATGTCACTAATGATATAGCCAATCTCAACATTGCTTAAGAATTCCAAGGCAAAAACAAGGTTCAAGTAGGAAATGGTTCAAGTTTGTGTATTCCTCATATTGGTAATTATCAATTCAAATCTAGTAACAAATCTTTCCTAGTCAAAAAAAGCTCCTTTATGTTCCTCATATAACCAAGAAACTCATTAGTGTCTCTCAATTTGTTCAAGATAACTTTGTGTACTTTGAGTTTCATCCTATATTTTGTTTCGTTAAGGATCATGTTACACATCAAACTCTTCTTAGAGGCTCTCTTAGGAATGGCCTTCACAAATTCGATATTCATCTCTCCAACACCTTAGTTGTTGACTCCAATGATTCGCCTGCTTCTCTGAGTAGTTAAGCCATTATTACTTCCATCACTGAGCTCGAAAATAAAAATAAGAAAGAAGATTTACAGTTATAGCATCTTGGACTAGGGAATCTTGCCAATAATATAATAAATAAAGTTCTATAAAGTTGTAATATCTCAATTTGTGATAATAAAACCTCTTTTTCATCTTGTTGTGTTGGTCTTTAGGGGAAAAGTTATAAGATATCCTTCTCTCTCTCTTAGAAATTGAATATACCAAGCCCTATGATCACTTTCATACTGATGTTTGGGTAAATGAACCTATAAATCTTCAAATGGATTACCTCCTTATATTTCTTTTATTGATCATTACACTATATATACTTAGATCTATTTACTAAAGCACAAGTCAGAAATGATCACTGCTTTCACTCACTTACAAAACTTTATTCTTATTTAGTTCCAATCTAAAATCAGGTCGGTTCAAAGTGATGGAGGGGAGAATTTATAGCTCTCACAAACCTGTTTCACTCTTCTGGAATACATCACAGGATCTGTTAACCTTACACTCCTGAACACAATGGTCTTCCAGAAAGGAGTCAGAGACATTGTTGAAATGGGACTCTCTCTCCTTTCTCACTCTCATTTACCTATCAAATACTAGGACGATGCTTTTACAACTGCTGTCTACCTCATCAAAAGACTACCTTAAGAAACTATCCAATTCTAAGGCCCTCATCAGCTCTTACTAAAATAAAAACCTAACTACATTAATCTTAAACACTTTGGGTGTGTCTGTTACCCTCCTCTAATAAAACAAACTTCAGTTCAGATCTCAACCTAGTACCTTTCTAGGTTACATTGAACACTATAATATTCAAAGTTTTACTACCACATAGAAAGGTCATAATCACCAGAAATGATCTTTGATGAACTCAAATTTCCATTTTCCAAGGATTTGGGACCTCATTCTTGTTCAGATAATCATACATCTATTCTTGGTCCCCCTCTTCTTATTAAAGTCCCCCAAGCTGCTAAAACTCCTTCACAAACCACCACTTTTCCTCAATCACCTACTCAGTCCTCTAAATCACCTCCTCAGGTCATACGTTCATATCAACAAATATCAGCGACCTCACCATCTCATACTTCATATAAGTCTAAATTTATACATCAAATAGTCTCTCTACCCTCCAATCAATCAAGTCCCTCAACCATCCTCTCATTGTTGAATTACCATTAATGAGTTCTACACATGGTTCTTCTTTTCTCAAGATTGGTTATAGTGCAGGTATTAAACCTTTTGTAAGAAAATACCACATGATGATAATGTCTAAATCAAGAATTGATAAGCCCAGGGTGCTCATTACACATCTTCTTTATTTCAGAGAGCCTTATTTATATATTCAAGTCTTAGATCATCCCAGATGGAAATCAACTATGTTTGAAGAGTATGATGCTCTCATCAAGAATAAGACATGGTCTCTCTCCGAGCTACCTTCAGACAAATCTTTGATTGGTTGAAATTGGGTATTTGAAGCTGAAAACTCATGCTTAAGGAACAGTAGCTCGGTATAAGGCCAGATTAGTGGCAAAAGGATATAATCAAGTGCCAGTTTTTATTTTTCTAAGACCTTTAGCCCTATTGTTAAATTTACCACTATTAGTCTTGTTCTCTTTATAACTGTCCATTGCAACTAGTCTATAAATCAATTGGTTTTTAACAATGCTTTCTTAAATGGAGAGCTGGACTGTGAAAATCATCATGGCTCAGCCACCTGGCTTTGAATAAAATGGTGATGAAATTCAAGTGTGCAAGTTATCTACAGATATATATGGGCTTAAGTAGGCTCCTAAAGCCTGGTTTGGAAAACTAAAAGATGTTTTATTCAATTTTGGTTCTCTGACTCAAAGTCTAATAGCTCCCTTTTCTTTAATAACACATCGTCTGGATGCATCTGGATTCTGGTATATGTTGATGACATCTTACTCACTAGAAGCAACAAATCTGAGATCGACAAACTTATCACTCATCTTGATTTAGTTTTTTCACTAAAAAACTTAGGTAAACTGCATCATTTCCTTGGTATTTATGCTTCTCACACAGCTACGGGTCTGCATTTAAATCAGGGGAAGTATATCACAAGTCTCTTGAAGAGAGCACGTGTGGACACAACTAAAGCCACTCCTACACCTATTATTATCTCACATGTTCTGTCCAAATCACTAAGAGAGCCAACTACTGATACCTCAGTTTACAGAAGTATTGTTGGAGCCCTTCAGTATATTACCCTCACAAGGCTTGGCATCTCATAGAGTGTCAACATGGTGTGCCAATACATGCACTGCCCTCTCAACACACATTTGAGAGCTATCAAAAGGATTATAAGACACCTTGCTGGTACAGATTATTTTGGATTCAACCAAGAAAACCTCAAACTTCACATTCACAGGGTTTTCAGATTCAGACTGGGGTGGAGATCTTGATGTTAGGAATCTATTACAGGTTTCTGCATCTTTCTAGGACATAATATTATCTCCTAGTGTTCTAAAAAGCAAACCTTTTTTTCCCAGATCAAGCACTGAAGCTGAATACCGCAACTTAGCTCATGCTACTGCATAAATAACATAGGTTTGATCCTTGCTTCAAGAGCTTCATGTAAAACTCCCCGTTGTCCCAATAGTTTGGATTGACAATCAAAGTGCCATTGCTATTGCCTCCAATCTTATTCTTCATGCCCGTACCAAAAACTTTGAGTTAGATCTCCATTTCTCCAGGGGTCTCATTGCAAAGAAACTACTACAAGTTCAATTCATTCCATCTATAGATAAGAGTGCAGATGTCTTAACCAAACCACTATCACACAAATTTTTTATTCGACTCAGGAATAAACTCTCTGTTATTCCTCTGACCGCACTCGTATTGAGAGGTGATATTAGAAAACATACATAGACCAGCACCAAGCTACCTGATAACATTAGGTCGCATGAATATAAACATACAGGCGCATGTGAGGTCGCAGTGTGATTGCTCAAGTAGCTGGCACCATATATCACGAGAGGTCGCTGATGAGACTGCTGGCATTACATAGTACCAACACTATATCAAATGATGTCAGTCATAGTCTAGTACATCCATCCGAATATAGCTATCACTTGTAACCGTTGTTCAGATTGCAATGTAGCATTCCTGGTCACACATTATAGGTCATTAGTTGTGTGTGTTGCTATAAATAGCTATCTCCTTCTATGCTAAAATGTAATGAATAATGGAAAATAATACAAGAATGAGCTCACTTTTATCTTTACTGTGCTTGAAGCTATATGTCAATAACAACCCTCGAAGCCAAATAGGTTCTAATTTGCCCCACTTTTGGTTTTATTTTATTACTTTTTCTTTTCTCTTGTTTGAATCAGTATGTAATTCCAACACCATCTGAACTTGTTGTTTTTGATTGTGAAAGATGGAGTCAGGATGATGAGGAAACATGCATAGCAAATTTCTTAGGACAAAATTACTATTTCACACATTGGATATTTTATTTCTTTCTACATGTCTAATTTGAGTAGTCCTTTTTTTAATGGCTATTTGCTAATGCGTGGTTATTGGTAATGATTTCAGAATGAAATGACCAAGGAGGATCAGAGCCTTCAATTCAAGCTGGTATATTTTTATTATACTTTGTTATATTATAATACCAAATTTGATTTCTGTTTCGAGCTAACTCAAGTTGCGATTCGATTAAGTATGAGAACATTAGAGAATAGTAAAGGAATTACAAACTTTGAATTCACAGTTTTTAATAATAAAATACATGTATATTTTGAAAAGTAAAATAAGAAACAAAAATTATAAATAGAACATATTAAAATTTGGATACAAGAATAAAGTTTATTCTTATAGTTGAGTCAACAAGGCACAAACATTTACTAATTACAAATTGCGCTTTAATGATTGTAAAGATTTATAATCTACTTTTTCATGATAAACAAAAAATCTTCTAGAGCGAATACAACCTAAATCAGTACAGCTCTTCCAAAAATTAAGATTCATAAACACAAGATTGGATCTCAATGAAAACTGAAACAATGGAAGAAAACAATTCAAACTGCAGGATGTGATCATAGATGCCGAAAGTATTTGTATTCGCATCTGCCAATTCAGAAAATCTGCAGCTCATATAAAAATGCTCTCAATATTTTTCACTTTGACTTTTCTATCTAAAATGCGTTTGCTGTCTGTGGGCAATATCTCAACTTTATATAGACATATATTGCTTGTAAAAGAGACCTACAAAATAATATAAATAGATATACATAATATATTATAAGTAAATATCATTAGTAAGAAAACAAGATCAAGTCTTAGTGTTCTAAATAATATTAACTAGATAAATATAGAATCTAAATAAAGAAAAGAGAATTACAACCTAATCTAATACTAAAAAATAATGATTTAGAAAAAATAATATTTAAGAAAAATATTCTCATCCCTATATGTATCTTATACGTATAAGATTCAACGATCTCCCCATTTTATCTTCTTTGATGAAAACACCATGTTCACCAGCTATATCTGCTTACTCCAGCAAGGGGACGATAGAGATTGCTATGGAGTTCAAGCGGATTGATTTTCATGGTAGTTAAAAGATTTTGAGATGTTTAAACGTGTATCGGGCGGTAAAAATAGTAAATGTAGATAAATAAGATTTATAGACAATTAAATGGCGACGCATAGAAAATAATATATTAATTTATATTTTCTATTTATAATTTAAGCATTTACTCAAGTTTAATTCTGAATTAAATAT
The DNA here is from genome assembly GCA_014905375.1 of Phtheirospermum japonicum. Lineage (NCBI taxonomy): Eukaryota > Viridiplantae > Streptophyta > Magnoliopsida > Lamiales > Orobanchaceae > Phtheirospermum > Phtheirospermum japonicum. Next base: position 1,259,594 of record BMAC01000304.1, on the reverse strand, counting down.
TTAATTAATTATTATATTTAATATATATATATATATATATATATATATATATATATATATATATATATATATATATATATATATGATTAGGTTCAAATGATAACCATGTTCCTTTAAGTGAACTTAGGGTCAATTATGGGTTTTAGATCAAATTAAATGGATAATGGATCAGATTTTTTGTGTATTTTCTTATTTAATTAAAAGCATTAGGATTTTATAATAAAAGTACTACTGGTGTATATAACTTAAAATATTAAGAAAGCACTTTGGTTCTATAATAAAAGCACTAGTTCACAGGTTCGCATATAATGACATGGTTCCATTTATATATATATATATATATATATATATATATATATATATATATATATATAGGAGTGGGTTCAAATGAGAACCCGTCATTATATGTGAACCTCGAGACTTATCTTGACCATTAGATTGAATAATCTTGATGGTTGAGAATGTGACATGTCAGCAGGTAATAATGTAAATTACTGCATTAAATAATTAAAAAGGGTATTTTGGACATATATCGACGTTTATAAAGAGCACTACATTGCTCTTTAGAAAGCACAACAAATAACGAAAGAAAACAATACGATTGTATACAAAAAGTATCACAAATTTTGTCTATAACTGCAAATTCAAAAATTTGAAATAAAACTTAAATCTTCAACGAACCATAACTTTTTCAATTTTTATTCGTTTTAAATGAAATATATATCAAATTAATCACATTCTCAAGATTTGCGATTTAAGATACATATTGCATGTTTTAAATTATAATATATATATATATATATATATATATATATATATATATATATATATATATATATATATATATATATATATATATATATAAAATTAATTAATTAATTAATTAAAAATTTGGATACTAAAAGCATCGCATATGACTAATTTTAGCACTACAGTACTGTATAAAAATCACCATAAATATGGACATGTAATTGCACTGTGCAAAATTGGAGTGCTTTTCTTATATTGTTTACAGTGATTTCGTACTACACTAAACACTGCTTTTTTCGAATAAAAATAATCGGTCAGCATAGCCGCTGAGTTTCACCATCGCCGTCGTTCAAAATCCTCATCGCCTCGCTTAGTTTCACCATCGCCGCTGTTCGAAGTCCAACCCAAAACCCCCAGTCGAACCCTGTTCGACGAAAATTCAGAGCCGCCGAGGGGAAAGCCGGCAAACACCGCCAATTTGACACCCAACCACAGCGTCCGAATCAACACCACAGCCATCCGAATCAACCACCACAGCCATCCGATCAACCCCGACAATCCAAATCGCCACCACCCAACGACTCCACTACCGCCGTTCGCCAAACCCGATCCGCAGTCGCATCACCACCTCCGTATGCCTTCGTCCCACCTACTGAAGGGAGTGGAGCGGCGCCGCACTTCCAATCGCCGGTGATGTTTAAGGGAGGGAGGAGTTGCCGATCTCTCGACGCCTGATTCACCGTCAACTCCCTGTCGCTGCGGGTAGTAGTACCTGAACTGAGCCATGTCGTCCGAGTCTCTGTACGGCGGCGAGGTTTCCGGCCACGGCTCGACTCTGGACGGCGAAGCGTTGAGCCGATGTGGCAGCGGGTGGCGTTCGGCTTCCACCAGATCTCGCAGTTGTGGCGGCGCCGGCACCGTTTGCTTTGGGCTCACGGTGGCTGGGGGGCTAGGCGCGGTAGGCGGATCTGCAAAAAAGGAGGAGGACCGGCAGAAACCTGCAAATCTGAAAAGAAGAAAAAATTGTGTTTGGTCTGCAAAGAAAGAAGAGGAGTGGCGGATATCTTGACCTTGTTAATTGTGTTTGATTTGATGATTAAAGAGTATTAGTTAAAAAGACATAAACCCCCCTTACCTACCATAGATTGATTTAATGAAAGTTAAGAAAATAGAAAAAATCTGGTCTACACACATGATTAGATCTAAGGTTAAGATGAGTTTCTAGGTTCACGTATAAGGACGGGATTCTCATTTGAACCCAATCCTACACACACACACACACACACACACACACACATATAATTGGTTCATCAAATAAAGCCATGAAATAAAATTCAAATCCGATTTACCATTATTTTGGTAACATAACTTATATTTGATTTGAAATCTCGAAAGACAAATCACATTATATCCTTCAATTAAATATTATGGTTAGGATTTTCATCATATACCTATTCAAATAGTAGTTCAAGGACAAAAATCTCAGCATTCACAAGTGAAGAAGACTAGAGAATTTCTCTCTAGCACTTTGAAAGTATTCTTGAAAATTTGAAAAAAGAATTCGAAAATCAAGAGTGCTTTTCGCATTTATATTGAAGGTCGACATTTAATTCAAAAGAAAACTTTCAATCCATCATTACGTTAATAAATTGAAGATCTGACGTGGAAAATATTGAAGATCGATTCTACGACGCAGAACAAGGAACCATAAGCACTCGTGTTCTTCGACTCTTTGAAGATTTTAGCATTTGATCCGATTACAAATTAAAAAAAGAGTCAAGGAGAAAATCAAGACGAGGATTCACTAGTTCAAATAAAGCTTTCTAGAAAATTCCACACCCTAAGTATTTATCCGATTTTCTTTTCTCTTCTGTGAAGGAGTTCAGTGTCAACGTGGACAAGCAGGAGGTTTAGGAAGCACTTGGTTGGTGTCAAATTGGAAAAGCCGGCTGAAGGCAAATCAGGTGTTATTGTTGTGTTCTTATTATTTTTTTCCTAAATTTTCTTTCAACTTAAAAAAAATTAAAAATATATTCCCTAATTTATAAGTGGTGATTCCTCAACTTTGCTGGTAACTAATTGTTCTCGTAATTGAAGTGTGCTTGTGCCGCTTATTATAGAATCGATGGTTCATTTAATTTCTTGGGACAATTCCCATGTAGTCCAAAAAGAAAACATTCTTTCCTAAACAATCCATTAAAAATATTAATTTCCCATTTAATCATTTAATGTACAATTTAATCAAACTTAATACATACTTGTGTACAAGTATACCCTTACTACCCAATTTTTTTTTATTTTTTAGTTTTTTTTTTCTTTCTTCCAGTTTTTTCAAATAAATTCATATTAGTTTTGTACTACCCATGTTTTCAAATTAGCGAAAATATTTCTTCCCAAATAGTTAATTGAAACCTCTAACTTCTCACTTAATTCAATATATAAACTCAATTTTTCTTTTCTTTTTTCTTTCAAGTTTAATCCATCTAAAATTCATACTATTATGTATAAATTTCATACTAACCACCAATCTTGAACAATTATAATCTATACTACATAAAAAAACGCATAKTARATTTAGAAATTATATACTATATTTATTACATTGAGAAATTAATTTCATACTACTAACCGACAATTATAATTCTATACTACATAAAAAATTTATACTACATTTAGAAGTTATATACTACATCGAGAAATTATATACTACATTGAGAAATTAATTTCATATTAATTTCGTACTACTCACCAGTTTTGGATAATCACAATCTATACTACATATAAAGAAATCATACTACATTTTGAAATTATATACTACATCGAGAAATTAGGTATATAAAATTCATATTAACCATGTTAATCTCATACTAGCTATAATAAATTGCATACCGAGAGACTTCAAATTAGGACAAGAGTTTATGTTATTCTCAAGTTTATTAAGACTAATAATATTCGTCTACAAACACACAAAAAAAGAAAAGGTTCACTAATCACTCTTATCATTTCAACAAAGCATAAAACTTGGTGGCAGCGAAAGCTTTGAATTTTAGCACTGCTAATAATTATTGAGATGTTTTTCCTATGCTTTTTTCTCCCCAAAAGTAACCATCAATTTGCAAAAATAAAATGTCTAAACCAAACAAAGAGCACAAAACTCATAATAAGGCATCTTTGAGTCACTGTGCAAATATGAATATATCAAGTCACCAAAACAAACAAAGCCCGAAATCCAAGCGCAAATAGGAGGCCAAGCCATGATGGCCATCAGAAGCAAATAAGTAAAATAAAAAATGGGAGAAAGAGAAGGAACGTTGGGACTTTAAGCCATCTCCACCGCCGTGTCATCTATCCAATCCCATTACTCAATCATGATTTTAGATACGAGTCAAGCCTTTGGGTTCCAATGCAATATTTCAAATAGTGTGTTCATGGTGGCTTGGATGACTCGTCTGGTTTTGATTTGGGATCGAGGATCTCAACTAGATCTGTGTTTTAATTGGACTCTAGTTCCAAATTTATTTCTCGATGACGAAGGTGGCTTGACTGGTAAACGTGGCTGCAGAAGATGGGTAATGATATGGTGGTGCCGGAGGTCACATGGAAGAGAGTGAGATAAAGGAGGTGACGACAAGAAGGCTAGGCAGATTGCCAATCTATCGTGTTGGGTGTGGGTGTGTATATATTTTAGGTTTTTTTAGGTGTAAAGAGCATTTTTGATAAATTAAGTTATAATTATGGTTTAATGGGATGTATATGACTTAAATGGGAAGATAATAATAAGAGATGATTATTTGGGAATTGGGGCTAATCTAAGTGTATTATATGGGAATTATCCCTAATTTTTTTATGTTACTCCCTCCGTTCCAATTTGATGGTCTTACGGTTGGTTTCACACAAATTAAGAAATTGGTAGTTTATATAGTTAAGTTATTAATTTAGTAAGTGTTTTCCAATTATATCCTTCTTGAATTTATTAATGTCAATTAATACTCATAGAAATTAGTGTTGAAATTTGTATATTTGTTATTGGAATAGTAATATTTTGCATTGTAATCATCAATTTTCAATTTACAAGGTAGAAAACTAGTATTTCAAAAATATTAATTAAGGGTATGTGTGGAAATGAAAAATGAATCATATGTTAAATATTGTGAGACGAACGAAAATGGAATAGTGGACTATCTTTGTGGGAGCGAGGGAGTATTAATTTTCTTAGGATATAATAATGAGAATTTTATGTTTAGCGTTTCAGAGAAAAATGGAGTCTTTTATGCGAATTCACATAATGAAAAAAAAAAGTAAAATCCTGTAGAAGGATTTATATGAGAAAACTTTAGAGTGAATTCTGAAGATTCTTACTTTAATTATCCATAAAAACTTCTTTATTGAGATTTAGTTTTACCTTAATCTCTCTAACTGAGTTAGATGGTCATATTAATTGTCCATCTTAATCATAACTGCAGGTTGTAGAAAAAAATTATTTGCTAATTGAGAGAGTCGTTCTGATTTTAGTTATTGTTTGAATTTCTCATTTTTAAGGGAAAATGGGATTCATGTGGATTTTATTTGAATTCCTATCAATCTCTGTTTCAGTCCTTGCTTTGGGGCTAGTGGAGGCCATAGTTTTCATCGCCTACAAAAAAAAAGGTATAGAATGATTAATAAGATTATTATATATCAAGATTTTAATTATAGTAATCATTCAATAATTATAATTTTATATAATAATTAATGTACTCATTATTAAATAGTATTTAATCACACTTTTTTTTACAAATAATAATATTGAATGATAATTTTATTTTTTATATCATAATAATTGACATAATAATTAGTCATGTGTTTCAAAATTAATAATATAAAAGATGTATGACAATATTTATATTTAGAAAATTATAAATATTAATTGAAAATTTATTATGGTTTTTTTTTTTAAATTGGAATTGTATTGACAACTTTGTGTGTGTGTGTGTGTGTGAGTATAAGATAAAATTATATCTTTTTCAAATATAAAATTTTAAAACAAAATTTTAATATTTATATTATTTTAATTTGCCCCTCAAATTATGAGATATTTTGCACTTTACCCCCCAAATAATAAAATTCTTTCACTTTGCCCCCCAACCGCCCGTCGATGGAATATAGAAGGAATATTCCGCCGGAAATAAAGTTTGGGGGCAACGTCGAAAATTATTGTACATCAGGGGGCAAAATGAAACAAAAAATACTTTGGGCGGCAAAGTGAAAAGAACTGCATACATTGGGGGGCAAAAAAAAATTATCCCATTGAAATATGTATTATTCGTCTAACTTTTTATGTTTATTATTCAATACACGGAACTTGTTATTCCACTAACCTCTATGAGTTATTGATAAGAGAATGAGTTTTGTTGAAAATTTTATTCTTGGCAACTTTTTCTTTTTTAGTTGTGTATCATTTTTGGGCACGAAAGAAATTATGACTTTAGATTTTGTTTCCTAAATTGTGTCTAGAACTTTATTTAGTTTCCTAAATTATATTTAGGATTTGGTTTAATTATTTACCAAGTATAGGACTCTTCTATTTAAGAAAAGGAGGAGACACATAGAAGGGAACTTATGCACGGATTTACGAAGCAGGACGACACAATCATCAAGGAAGAACACTAGCGAGTTACATACTTGAAGCCATTGTCCAAGAACAAGAAGGCTTTCGAAGTTGCGTGACCAACGGAGAAGATCATCCTTCACGGCGACAAGTATTTTTAATATCATAGTCTTTGATACTCTAGTTTTTCATATATTACTTTATATCTTTTATGTATGATCTTGAACAAGAAAAGTAATATAGTTTTCGAGTTTGTACACCCAAGTTCAAACTACTTTTATAATTCCGCTGCTTATTTGTGTTGACTGTATTTGATGTTAGTTTCGGTGATTGTAACACCAAAAGTAACATCATTTTACTGATACATATTTTAATTAACCATAAACCTACAAATTAATAATTGGCATCTAGAGCAAGGTTACTTGACGTACTAAATTTATTGATCCTTATTTGTTAGGTGTTATGGATGCTCAAGGCAATTCAAGGCCTCCGATCCTCAATGGAGAAAACTACTCTCTCTGAAAATAGAGGATGCGGTGGCATATAAAGAATATCGACGAACGTGCGTGGAGAACCATTCTAGTAAGATGGGAAAAACCACGAGTTACTGATGCTGATGGCAACACCATCATCAAGAAATAAATAGACTAGACTGTTGATGAGATAGAAAATTCAAGCTGGAATTCTAAGTGCTTCAACACCCTTTTTGGATATGTTGACTCAAACTACTACAAAGTAATCAAAAAGTGCGAGTCAGCAAAGGATGCGTGGGATGCATTGCAGAGGGTGTGTGAAGGAACCCAGAGTGTGAAGAGATCAAAACTAAGAATGATGATTGTTACTTTTGAGTCAATGAGGATGGATGAAAAAGTGTCAATCATGGACTATGCGATGAGACTTTCAGACATTGCAAACGAGTGCGGGGAGCTTGGTGAAGCAATGAGTAACTCACGTGTTGTGGAAAGTCTACTTAGATCCATCTCAAAGAAATTCAGTATTAAGGTGGTAGCCATAGAAGAATCCAAGGAAACAGACTATCTAGATTTTGATGCTTTAGTTGGCTCACTCAAGACATTTGAGTTGGAAAGTCTCGGTTCTAACTCAAAAGAGAAGAATGTTGCTTTAACTCTGAAGACGATGATGAAGATTTTGATTTGAGAAGGCTACTTGATAAGATCAAAAATACCACCCTTGGAGACGAAGAAGTGTCCTATGTAACTCAACGCTTTAATAAGTTCTTAAAGAAGAAAAATAAAATTGGAGGATCAAGTTCAAAGATCAAGCCACAGGTACCCACTCCAAGGTTTTTTGGGCGCACAATTTCCAGATCCTAGTCTTCGCCTTCCGTAACCAATACATATAGCTCCCCAAAACCCCTCAGTGAAGTTCAATGTCATGAATGCAAAGGTTAGGGATACTATAAAAATGAATGTGCGAATACTCTCAGAAAGAAGAGTATGATTGATACAAAGTACACTGAAGATGACAATGATTCTGACTCGCCTAAATCAGTTCCAGTCTTGTTCGCTAATATTGTGTGGGATGATGACATCCATGTTGGTAACACCGAAACCAACACCTTGTGACTGAATGCTGAGGTTGATGGATCTCTTGACGAGTACGAGAAGTTGAGCATTGAGTATAAGCATTTGTTTGCTAGTTGGGGAAAGCAAGTACTCAAAGTCAAGGATCTTATGATCGAGGTGGACAAACTGACTAAGGAAAAGAATGATCAACTAAGTATAATTGTTTGATAGGAGTCATCACTCACCAAAAAGGATGTTGAGCTAGAATGAGTGAAACTGAATTGAAGAAGGTTCAAGGAACCATCACAAAACTCAACAAGAGTAAGGCAAAACTTGACAAAATTCTGGATATGAGTTTCCTAGAATCCTCGAGACACGTAATCGGGTACAAACCAAATCAACAAACACCAGCATCAAGCGAAAAACAAAAATCTACCAAACGCCAAAAGAAGAGAAGAAGACAGTATGTGTGTCATCACTGTGGTGATCCTAGTCACATTCGACCTTTCTGCTGGAAGATTGTTTGCGAGAAAAGACTTTTAGAGGATAAGGTTGTCTGCTGAGTTCCATGACAGTTTCCATGTTACTAACACCAAAACCAACACCAGGTTCAAACAGGTTTGGGTCAAAAAGAATGAGATCAAATGCAATATGATCTATACATATCTGAAATCCCACGTTCCCGGAGCCTGGTACTTCAACAGTGGGTACTCTAAGCACATGACCGGCTCTAAAGATCTACTTTCCAATATCGTCAGATTTCAAAGAGGAAAGGTAAAATATGGTGGAGGTGCAAATGGCCAGATCATTGGCTAAGGAACTCTTCATGTTCGTGGTATTGTAAAGCTAGAGAATATTTTGTTGGTAGAAGGTCTTACTGCAAACTTGATAAGCATAAGCCAACTCTGCGATGGTGGTTTCAGTGTTAAGTTCAATCGTGATAAGTGTGAAGTCTACGACGATGATGGTGCTTGTATCCTCACTGATCAGAGGACTTCTGATAACTGCTATCAAATCAATGGTGATATATTTTGCAAGCTGTCTCAATTGAGTGATGCTGAGGTGTGGCATCAAAAACTCGAGCATGTCAACTACAAGATGCTGGAAAGGTTAGCCAAAAAGAAAGCTTTGAATGGGCTTCCTACGATCAACACCAAGATCATCCCTGTATGCGAGGCATGTCAGAAAGGAAAGCAAGTTAGGGTGTCACATCCAAATGTACAGAGTCTCACTACCTCATGTTTTTTCGAACTCCTTCATATGGATCTTATGGGACCACTTGAAGTTGAGAGACTTTGTGGTAAGAGGTATGTTGTTTTGATTGTAGATGATTTTTCCCGTTTTACTTGGGTAGAGTTTTTAAAAGAAAAATCTAAGGCTTTCGAAGCATTAAAAAAACTTGCAAAAAGGTTGTGTGTGCATTTTGGTGTGAATATTGTTAGGATTAGGTCTGATCATGGAAAAGGATTTGAGAATGCATCCTTTTCAAACTATTGTTCAAAAGTAGGTATAAGTCATGAGTTTTCATCACCTATCACCCCCTAACAAAAGTAGGTATAAGTCATGAGTTTTCATCCCATTGACTTATATCAGAGGGATATACCATCAAGAATTCAGAGGAACCATCCCACGGGCTAAATCATTGGAGATCTCGATGAAAGAAGTACAAGAAAGCGTCAGATAAGCTTCAAAGAAATGGTTAGGTATGTTTGTTTATCCACTAGCTGTTCTAAGATTTGAGAGTCTTTGTATCTTTCCAAAACAGAGCCCAAGCGTGTGGAGGATGCTCTTAAGGATGAATTCTGGGTAAAGGCAGTGCAAGAGGAGTTGGATCAATTTTCCAAGAACGATGTTTGGGGTTTAGTTCCTCGTCCAGAAAACTCACATGTAACAGTAACGAAGTGGATCTTCAAGAACAAAATGGACGAGGAAGGCAATATTGTGAGGAACAAGGCTCGATTGGTTGCACAAAGGTACACTCAAATTGAGGGTATCGATTTTGATGAGTCGCTTGCTCTAGTTGCTCGCATTGAATCTATAAGACTTGTACTTGCTGTTGCTTGTCATATGAAAATATCTCTACATCAAATGGACATGAATAGTTCTTTTCTTAATGGAGTTTTAAGTGAAGAAGTGTTTGTAGAGCAGCTTAAAGGGTTTGTAGATCCCCACAAATCAGACATTATCTTAAAATTGAAAAAGGCTTTATATGGTTTAAAACAAGCTCACAGAGTTTGGTATGAAAGGTTGAATCAACACCTGCTCTTTTTAAATTTTAGAGGAGGGGAAGTTGACAAAACCTTATTTCTTTTTAAATCAAATAAGCACATCTTGAATGTCCAGATTTATGTAATCGATATAATATTTGGAACTACTAATGAGCACAAGGGTGAAAGATTTTATAACTCGAATGTCTGACAAATTTGAGATGAGCATGGAAGGTAATCTCTCTTACTTTCTTGGTTTGCAAATTAAATAGTTGGATGATGATATTTCTCTCTCTCAGACCAAATATGCTAAAAATCTTGTTAAGAAAGTTGGGTTAGAGAATGAAACGCATAAGAAAACACCGTTTGGAAAAACCACGAAATTTTCAAGAGATGATGTTGGTAATGGTTTTGATAACACCATTTGTAGGAGCATGATAGGAAGTCTTTTGTACTTAACAATGAGTAGGCCTGATATCATGTACAGTATGTGTCTATGTACTAGATTTCAGTCAAACCCTAAAGAGTCACACTTAAAAGTTGTTAAACGAATCATTAGATGTATAGATGGTACAACAAAATCGGGTGTTTGGTATTCCAAAGAAACTGGTACTGAACTCGTGGGTTATATTGACTCGGACTGGGCTGGGGATGTTGTGAAAAGAAAGAGTACTACAGGGGGTTGTTTTTTCTTGGGTAATAATCTTATCTCATGGTATAACAAAAAACAAAATTGCATTTCTCTTTCTACAGCTGAAGCCGAGTATATTGCGGCTGGAAGTGCTTGTACACAGTTGTTATGGATGAACCAAATGATAGAGGACTACGGTCTACATAGTAGAATATTAACTGTGCTCTGTGATAATTCCAGTGCCATTGATATCTCAAAAAATCCAGTCCAGCACTCAAGAATCAAACACATTGATATAAGGTACCACTTTATTCGTGACTTGGTTGAGAGAAAGATAGTCTAGAGCATATAGGAACAGACAATCAGCTTGTTGACATCTTCACAAAGGTATTAGATTTAGAGACCTTTTCTCGTCTGAGAAGAGATCTCGGAATGTGAATTGTCTAAGTCAGTGTTAGTTTTGATGTTATGACACCAAAACTGTCTTCGGTCATAACATCTGTATATTTATGCATGTATGTTTATTTTCTTTCTCATACATAATATGAATGCATTGGGTCTGGCTAAAAGTGCAAAAAGGTCATATTTTGTAATAAAATTGGTGACCAAAAGACTAACCTCTTCAATTAAGTGATTGTGGAACTTTCCCACAGAAACTGGTTTTCTCACAGGTCCAAAAACAAGAGGTGTTAACAGCAATTACTGAAGATAAGTTATTTCTCTTCAAATCTTAAAAAGATGAAGAAAATTTTGATTAAAAAGGATCCAATCTTTAAATCTCACCTCATTGAGTGATTTTGACGTAGTCATTAACTTGGGTTAAGGGGATTGTTTTCATTGACTTCACCTAAAACAATATTAGTTATAATGTCATTAGTCATGAAAAGCAACACTGATCAAGTCACTAAAACCATAAATTGTGTTTTTAACCTTTTTAGGTCATGATTCTTAGGCATCAATTAGGATATCCATACTTTGAGAAGATGCCTTTTTGCTGTGTGTTCTGTTGCTTGTGCTTGTGTCTTTCCGGAATTCTCTTAATCTTGTTTTGAATCTCGCTAACTAAGTGTTTTAGTGGCGTTATAATCGGATGGTTGGAAAGGTAATAAAGTGATTAATTTAGTGAGTGAAAGATTGCCTTTCATAACATTCATTCAACTATGGTGATGGTTTTAAACTTCAGCTCTATCTCGGTTTTAATGGTTAAAGACGTGTGATTTTATTTCCAAAAATATTGAGATAATGGTTTAATGGGTATAAAATCAGATTTTTGGTAAATAAAGGCTTTTTACTTTACCTTGTCTCTCCTGGAAACGGTCACTTTTTGGCCTGTATAAGAACCCAGATTTCTTACCGTTTGCCCCACTTCTCCATAATCCTTCTGCAAATTAAACTCTCTAACTCTCAAATCCTTCACTCTCTCTCTCGATTTGGTTGTTGTTTTTTGTGTACTTTCTTCGAAATTATAGGATGTCAAACCCATCCTCTTCATCAAATGTTCCTGAGCTACCGACGGGCGTGCTCCGTCCCGGCGAACAGATTTATATATATTTCCAAAATTCGGTGGACTAGACATTCGCAAAGAAATTGATGATGGTATCCCTCAGAACCCATCATCGATTGCAACATCTGCTGCCGCTCTGCCGCCGCTCGATGTTTGGGACATTGTTCCTGCTCCGGCACCTTTCGACGCCGTTCTAGAGGTACAGGTGTTTCCAAGATAGCAAGGGAACGAGATCGACGTTGACAATCCGCCTGACTTGACATTCATCGCTTCCACTTTTGGCCGGGTTGGGAATCCGACCCTGAAGAGACCGCGGAGGTTACGCAACATTCCTCCGGGAGTCATTTCGGCGGCTGTTCCAAAAAGTTAAGCTAGTCCTCGTCGCTATGTGCCAATTGAGCACATAAATTTGGCTGAGAATATTACGGTGGAAACTGATTCTGATGATGATGAGTATGTGCCACCCGTACCAATTGCTACATCGCCGACCTCCTTTGCTCCCCGATTGGCAAAAACGGCGACTCCTCACCGGAAGCAAACCGTGAGTCTGGCTGCGAAGAAGAATCCGCCAACTTCCATCAAGGTGTCCCGTTCGTCTACCGCTACGAGGTATTCGAGTTCTCCGTATGAGATTGTTGATTTCTTCACTGGAGAGGTTACAAATTCCTCCAGTCCGTTGACTGTTATTCATCCTCTCACTCCCGTTAATATGTGTCAACCAGCGCCTGAGCCCGAGCTCTTCGATTATTCGCCTGACTCTGACGATGCATTTCCCCTTGATGATTACTTGTCAGCCATAAGAAGGGAAAAGAAAAAAGACCAAAGCTGCCAAGAAAGCTGATGATAGTTCGAAGGTTGTGTCACTAATCAACACACCATCTGAAGCTGCTTCGCTTGCCAATGTTGGTTCTGGTGATGTGTCACCAAAACCAACATCCCCTACAATTGACCCTGCCTCTTCTTCTAGCTCTGGATTCGCTGATATTGCTGCCCCTTAACATACATCTCCCATTGAAGAACCAGTCCCTTCCCTCAACTCTGATGATGAATCCATTCCATCTGCCAGTGCAACGACCACTTCGGATACCTCCGACCACTCTGCCTACTCTGATGAAGCTCCATCTCAAGCCGATGATATTGAAGACATGGAACCATTTTCCGCGAGATTCTTGACTACGGAGGCTGAGGAGTTGTTCTCTGAATACCAAAACCGGGGCATGATTACTGAGCGCCAAGTCCCGATTGACGTCTTTGAGAAGCAGAATCTGGTTGCTTACTTTAAGCACCGAGGTATGTTTTCGACTGTCGCTACTGCCAAGTCGTTTGTTCGAGATGTTATTTTAGAGTTTTATGCAAACATGTAGCCCTCGGTTGTCAATACCAAATGTGTAGATTATGGGAAAGTATTTGTGCGTGGGAAGGTCTATTATTTTATTCCTTACTTGATAAATGAGCTATATGAAACTGAGTCGTATCATGGTGACTCGACTGTGGATGACATAGATGAGGTCATCGAATTCTTGTCTGGGGGGCTAATGAAGAAACGACAAGAGCAATTACCCTGAACGCGTCTTTCCTCTCTCTATTCTGTTCTACATAAGGTGGGAGTTTTCAACTGGGTCTCTACCAAGAATGCGACGGTGTCACTCGTCCTCAGGCGGTGTTTTTATACAAACTTGATCGCGACATCAAATTCAACTTTGGCCAGCATGTCTTTGAGGCCATTACTAGGTTTGCGACGACTAAGGCCGCGTCCTCTCTATGTTTTCCGTCTCTTATCTACAGCCTGTTGTAGAATCAAGGTTCCAGGCCTGCTGTCGACGACGTGCTCACTGGAGAGGCCGATTGGTTTTTTTTGTTTTTTTTTTGCGTGGTCAGCACTTGACTGGGGCACGCGTCATTGATCTTCCTTGGCATGCGCCTCCGCGGACTGCCGAGATTTCTGGTGACGGTTCTGGTGTTCTTAACTCCTGTTCCAACATGGTGCAGTTTTCCACTCCAATTGTTCAGGCACGGGTAGCTTTGATCGATAATCAAATTGCCCAGCTGCAAGCGCTTCAAGGATCTTGATGGAGGACCTTTTGCATTCTGAAAAAAAGGGGGAGATGGTGGAAATGTCGACGTTGATGGTGGAGATGATGCTGATGGTGAAGCTGCCGAGGTGTTGGCAAGCTTAGCTAAGGATAAGAGTAGAAAGAAGGTCCAGTCCAAGAACAAAAAACTGAAGAAAATGAAGAAGCTACTGAGGAAGAGGAAGGCTCAGGGTGAAGGAACATCGACTTCTCCTCGTCGGTCAAAGAGGGTTCGCATTCAATAAGTTCCTATGCCTTTGTCTTATTTTATATTTTGATTAGTGGCTAAAAATAATGTTTGTTTTAATGTTGGTTTGTTTTATTAAACATTGTTCATTTGTTTATGGGGAGTTGTTTAATTAAGGGGGAGCTTAAGTTTGATTTGTTAGTTTTTGAATTTATTGCGTCGTATATATTTTTTCCATAAAGGTAAAAGGGGGAGATTGTTGAAAATTTTATTCTTGACAATTTTTCCTTTTTAGTTGTTTGCCTTTCTTGGGCACAAAAGAAATTAGGACTCTAGATTTTGGTTTCCTAGGTTGTGTCTATAAATTTATTTAGTTTCCTAAATTATATTTAGTATTTGGTTTAATTGTTTACCAAGTATTGAACTCTCCTATTTAAGATAAGGAGGAGACACAAGAGAAGGGAACTTACACATGGATTTGACGAAGCAAGGACGACGCAATCATCAAGGAAGAACACAAGCGAGTTACATACTTGAAGCCACTGTCCAATATTAAGAAGGTTTTGGAAGTTGCGTGACCAACGGAGAAAATCATCCTCCACGGCGACAAGTATCTTTAGTATCATAGTTTTTGATACTCTAGTTTTTCATATATTACTATATATCTTTTATGTATGATCTTGAACAAGAAAAATAATATAGTTTTCTGGTTTGTACACCCAAGTTCACTAGAACTTTTACTTGTGAACGGAATTAAAATTACTGTATTCAAACTACTTTTATAATTTCGCTGCTTATTTGTGCTAATTTTGTTTAATATTAGTTTCGATGATTGTAACACCGAAAACGATATCATTTTACTTATATATATTTTTATTAAACATATACCTACAGATGAACAAGTTTTTTATATCAATCACATGAACATTTCTGGTCCTTGCTCAAAAAGAGAGGGTAGCTATTGTTTGTATCATCAAGTTGTATTGAGTCAACAACTTTTCGCATTATTATTAAATGTATAGCAGGAATAATTAGGAGTTGGGTTTTGATTACTTGTGTGGATTTTAAGATTTTGGCTTAATAAGCATCTCTCTCACTTTTCTTCTCTCTTCTTTTGGCCACCGAATTTTCTTGTATTTCATAAAGGATTCTTCAATTGGAAAAGAATTTGTTGTTTTTATAATTTGTTTTCTTCAACTGTTAATTACATTGGCAGGTCTTATTCTCAATAGTTTGTGCAACGGGGGTAATCAGAAAATCACAGTGAAGAATAACTGAGAGATCTATTATAAATAACAAATACCATAATGAAGGAACATGTTTTTTCAAAAGGCTAATCAGTATGCGCGTGGGTAAATTTATTACAAGAACAATAGCTACCCTCTTTGTTCGAGCAAGGACCAGAAATGTTAGTGTGATTTATTATTATAACATTTATATATGATAATATATAATAAATATTTTGATTTATAATTTACTTTTTTATTTTAAGGTTTTATTTTTTATTTTTGGGATTTAATTTTTTATTTAGAGTTTTGTATTTTATTTTAAAATTTATTTTTTATTTTAGATTTTAGATTTAGAGTGTCACTTATGTGTGATGATATATGTAAAATTATATTATAAATGATAATATATGACAGGAATTTAAGATTTAGGATTTATCTTTCTATTTTAGGGTTAAAATTTTCATTTTTAGGGATTACTTTTTCATTTTAGTTTTTTTTTTCATTTTTTCATTTAAATTTTAGATTTTAGATTTAGTATTTCAGTTATTTGTGATCATATATATCAATTATATGTGATAATATTTACCAATAAGATATGATGATTATTAAAGTTATATGTGATGATAAATTAAATTATTGAGTGTACCTTTCAATGTGCATTCAAATTTATAATATAATGTCTCGGAAAGTTGATGGAGAAGCTTTATCATGAGAGATGAGATAAAAAATATTCTGGAAATGTGAAGGGATGTATCTGGGACTTATACAAATTGCACTTATGCACGGCTGGCCCGCCCGTGCTAACAACATGGTATTACTGTCAGTTCTATATTTCTTCTCTTTAAGAAATTATATGGTGTTTCTAGGGCGTCATGACACAATGTTATAATTTGATATGACACTCTAATTGAGTGTAAAAGTGGACTCAGCTAGGGTCCAATCGAGCTGAACTTATTTGATTGGCCAACTCGATGACCCTTATTGGAGTCCATCTCTCTACATCCGATCACACACAAATTATATGGTGCACCCGAACAGACATCGATTCCAAAACGACGTCATTTCGATTAATTTCTAGAAGAACTTACACGTGTGGGATTTCATGGTTTTGATCAGTCAATCATCTCATTTTTTCTCTTCTTTCTTTGATTTTTCGGAGATTCAGTTGAGGATTTCAATTTATTCTTCGATTTTTGATAGAGTTTCTTCTTCGATTTTTAGTTTTTTCTACCTCTTCGATTTTGTGGTTCTCAAATTTTCGCACATGAAAATTGGTGCGTCTATTTTTTTCTAGACATTTTGAACTAATGACTGATCGTTGATTCTAGTGTCGTTGATCAACTTAGGCTTTAATTTAGATGAATTGACGGATTTCCCCGTTCTTACGTCAAATTTTTTGGCTACGGTTGCAGATGAAGTTATGGATTTCGCCCCTGTCCCTAGGTCATTTTTTTCTGCATATTCTAATATAATTTTCCATTTTTGAAATTTTTCGTTTTATGTACTTGTTTGATGCAGTTTAATATGTACATTATGTCTGTGCTTATGATACATTACTGTAATGAGCGATATACACCACTGTATGACTTTTTTTGATATTGGTGTAGTTGGACAGTTGAGTATGTACATTGTGACATGTGTTAAGATAAATCACTTTGATATTAGATATACATCATAGTAATTTTCAAAAAAGGAATAATGATAATGAGCTTGCATTTGAAATTAAAAAAGCAATTCATGCTTTAATTCATATATGTTTTGATATTTGTTTTCGAAAAAATTGCAGATCTCAATTCACAATTTTAGTTTAAATAAAATGTGTATTCTAAAGAGTACAAAATTAATAGCAGCGGAAATTAAAAGACACACGTATAAATTTTTGACAATAAGAATAATTTTTTCTTATAGTCGAGTCATCAAGGCGAAAATCTTTACTATTAAGACTTGAGTTTTGATTTGCACATTTTTGTACGTGTTTTTGTTACCTATTTGTGTCGTGTTTGCATGTGTCTTGCTTGCATTTATGGGTGCTAGGAGTCGATTAGGCCGTTTTTGTTAGTTTTAGGTTTTTGTAGCATTTGTGCGGTTTTTAATATGTTTTCGTAGTTTTTCACTCGTTTTTATGTTTTTGGCCGTAGAATGACCAAGCGGGGCCGCACATGTTTTAGGCATTCCATTCGACTCGCTATGGAATGGGAAAGCGAAGACAAGTAAGGGAACATAGCGTGGACAAGTAACGAAAACCGGCAGACGAATAGAGCGGAAAACAAGAAAACCAAGCCGAGAGCAGCCATGCCAGTCGATCGACTGGCATGCAGTCAATCGACTGCTAGTCCGGTCGATCGACTGACCCTACACAAATAGATTTACCCATTTTGCGACGATCAAGTTTTGGTGGTCGACTACTCACTCTTCCAACCTCCAAAGCAAGCCCGCGCTTTTGTTGTTTTGATCTTCCGTCTTGCCCGCCTTGGTGATTTTTGTCACCCGGTGTGTCTACTAGAGAACACCAAGGAGTGTCATGATCGCCACCTCTTCTTGGGTCCCGGATAGCGTCAATAGTATAAGTCGTCGAGCTATAGACGTTAAAGCATCACTTATTGGGAGGCAACCCAATTTTAAAAAAAAAATCCAAACAAAATAGAAATTTCGAAAACCCCAAAAAGATTTTCACGTTTTGTACATAACTTGTTTTTGCAACCACATATTTGTTTATTTCTTGTAGACCGCTTGTCTCGACTCCCGGAGAGGACTTATGCACGACCGCATAATCACATGCTCGAGAATAGGGGCGTTTTCTTTTCCCTTTACACTTTTTACCGCATTTTAGCTTAATTTACAATGAGAACATTGCTAGGTTTTAAGTGTGGGATGGTGGTTAGAGTTCGCCTTAGGTTTTTAAGATTGTTTGTATGCTTGCTTGTGATAACTTGAGAAGTATGTGTGTTATATTGCTTGGAAACTTGGCGAAGTGACGCGGTTTTGCTGATTTGATTAGGAAGTTTAGAATTTCGATCGGATTTAGTGTACTTAGGTAATTTTATATGTTGGAAAATTTGTTCGGCTTTAGCTTCGCGCTATCCTTGAGCTCAATTAAGAACTAGTGTCTCAACTAGCCTCGTCATCGAACACTCTCTATAGGAATTTTGTTTTATATTTCGGAGTCGTCAATTGCTCCATGGGGTCGATCGAGAATATTGTAAGTTGCTAGTAGCAACGAGTGATCGGAGCTGTTGAATTCTCCTTGTATTTTATATACCATAAAAAAAGGAAAAAAAGGAGAAATTTGAGAAATAAAAAAAAATGATGAATCAGCAAGGATACGTTATAAATTCTTGAAGTTATTACGTGATAAACGTACGACCCTTGCACATTTCTTTTTTTCCTTTTTAGATTATTCTTGTCAAAGAGAGTCATAGATGATTTAGGCTAGTAGGTAGCCGATTAACGGTTCGAGCGTGGATAGACCTTAGCCAGGGTAAGAACGAGGGTATCGACTTGGAGGGTTACCTAGTACTTTTAGGTTCCGGGAGTTGATCTAAACTTTCCTTGTCAATGCATTTTTTTCGTTATTTTTTGATCAAGCTAACGAGCATTGTAGAATGCGACGTCTAGAATTAGATTTTTGTGCATTAGTTTAGGATCATCCGGGGGTAGTTTGTAATTCTATATTAGATTTGCTTGAGGACAAGTAATCATTCTAAGTGTGGGGTGGTTGATTTACACATTTTTGTACCTGTTTTTGTTACCTATTTGTGTCGTGTTTGCATGTGTTTTGCTTACATTTATGGCTGCTAGGAGTCAATTAGGCTATTTTTGTTAGTTTTAGGTTTTTATAGCATTTGCGCTGTTTTTATTATGTTTTCGTAGTTTTTCACTCGTTTTTATATTTTTTGCTGTAGAATGACCAAGCGGGACCCGCGCACGTTTGGGGCATTCCATTCGACTCTCTTTGGAATGGGAGAGCGAAGACAAGTAAGGGAACGTAGCGCAAATAATGAATGACAACTGGCGGACGGTTGGAGCGGAAAACGAGAAAACCAAGTTGGGAGCAGCCACGCCAGTCGATCGACTGACCCAGCACAAATCGACTACTCGGCAAAAAGTTTGGCCCTTCGAGGATGAGGTAGTCGTTCGACTGTGACGCAAGGGGATTTCGGGATCTTTGGCCTATTTTGATAATTTTGACCCTGCAGCCCTCTATATAAACCCCCAACCCTTTCTCACCAACCTTATCCCCTCCTTGGTTGAGTTTGGACTTGTTCCATCTCCTTCAAGCCATTTTACCATTCCTTTTCATAATAAATCTTAGTTTATAGTCCTTAGTTTAGTTTAGTTTAGTTAGTAAGTTAGTTAGTTGGTTATTTAGTTGTTCTTAGCAAGTGTTGGAGAAGGTGACATCTCTTTCATTTGTGGTTCTTGTTTTGTTGAAGTTGTTCTTGATATTTTGAAGATTGTAAGCTAGACTTTGAAGCACTTGTTTGGGGTAATATTGGTAGAATCTTTCTATTCTCTATTGTGTTGTTCTTGATTAATATTATTGTTGTATGTTGGTTATTAAATCTTAGCTTATGTTGTTTTTCATGACATTTCAAATTCTCTAGTGTAGGTTATATTGCTTGTGTGTTGCTTTTAATCTTCTTGTTTGCAAAAACTCCATGTAGCATAGTCTTGAAGCTTTTTACTCCTTTAGTCTAAACAAATATTTGGTTCTTGAAAGATGTATGAAGTTTTCCTCTTTAATCAATTTGACTTTTCTCATATTTAATGCTTTTTGACTTCTTTCATTTTCGAACTATGTTTTTCCCTCCATGCTCTTTTTCAACTTGCAAGCTTTCTTTAATTTAATGGTTTTAATGTATTTAAGTTTTTTAATTAGGTTTAATTAATTTTATTAAAATTAATTACTTTCAAGCAAGCTTTTAATTTTCTTTAACCTTTGCTTTAATTATTATTTTTAAGCTTTCATGTCAATTCAACCTCTAGTATTATAAACTCAAACCAAACCAATGATTCATTGCTTTCTTAGATTAGATTAGTTTAATTGAGATTAACAAGAGAGTATGTAAAAACACCGATCACAGATAACATCTATCCTCGAGAGACACAACTCAGGAAAACTTACCGCTCTACAATAGACTTCGTACTATTGCGGAGATGATTTCTTAGAGTGCTAAGAAGTCTTCGATCAAGTTTTGGCTCCTTTGTCGGTGATAGATTAAGGCTAATGCTGTTCTTAATTACTTCTCTTGTTATCTTAGTTAGTAGTTAGATTAGATTTTTGTTTTACATTTGATGCCCGTAATCCTTTGTTTAGTATTGTGCACGGTAGGCGAACGATGATCAATTCATTCGAGAATCGGATGCCGCCCGCCCACACACACGACGATCAAAGGATGCCTCCGCCACGAGTATCTTTCGGGCTCGCATCATCATGTCACGGTCCGCTAGATTGATCCGACTGGAGATGGCAAACTACCGAGCTAGTTTGCCATATGACGACCTTTATATCCAAACTCCCGATCGAATATCCAAATTCGCACACCACTCCCCCAAGCTATCGGGTCCCCTTGATTTATGATGACCCGTATGATCTAAGCGGTCAAGAATGGGCCAACCCTTTTGATTATTCCAGCCCAAACCCTTCATATTATTACCCGGGTTTTGACGATCCATATGCTCCACTTGCCCCGCCTTCTTCTTACTCGCGCTTTGACTCGTATGCTCCACCAATCTATGATTCTTATTCTTCGAGCTACGACTTTTACAAGCCACCCACCTCAAACTCGTATAATTCGAGTGATGATCCTTGCACCACATTCTCTCAAGATTTGTCTATGTCCCAACCCTCGAACTTAGAGTCTATTTTAGCCGAGCTCGTGGAAGCGGTTCGACAAACGGATGAACGCCTTGCTCGCATGGAGACTCAAATAGAGAAAACTACCAACGATGTGGACGAGCTAAAAAAACCTTGTGTTGACGAGATGCCCATCTTTGATGTGGTGGATCCCAATTTGGTTTATGTCAATTCAAGCTTTGACGGTCTTGTGAAAGAGGGGTGCAAGGAGGTGGAGTTAGAGGGTGAGGAGAAAGGGTCAGAAGTTGGCTTTACTACTCTCGTGCTTCTTGAAGATGTTGTAGAGGAATGTGTGGGGGAGTCACCTTTGGGTTTCCAACCGCACTTGGAATGTCGATTTCACTTGCTCTTGGCAAGGATGATGAAGTTGTGCAGGTTCTGGAGGATGTGGAGATACTCGAGCCTCTTTTACCACCATCCGATGCCTTATGTCGACTTGAACAAGAGGCGGTGGAAGAGGTAGTGGGGGAAGCGTTGGATCATACTCTCTTGAGCCCGACTATGACTACTTCTAAAGTTGAGAGAGAGGAGATGGAGGTCGGGGAGATGAAAGAGTATGTCGACCCATTTTGCGACGATCAGGTTTTGGTGGTCGACTACTCACTCTTCCGACCTCCGAAGCAAGCCCGCGCTTTTGTTGTTTTGATCTTCCGGCTTGCTCGACTTACCCGCCTTGATGGTTTTTGTCACCCGGTGTGTCTACTATAGAACACAAAGGTGTGGCATGATCGCCACCTCTTCTTGGATCTCGGATAGCGTCACTAGTATAAATCGTCGAGCTATAGACGTTAAAGCCGCGCTTATAGGGAGGCAACCCAATTTCAAAAAAAAAAAAAGAAAAAAAATCCAAACAAAATAGAAATTTTGAAAAAACCAAAAAGATTTTCACGTTTTGTACATAACTTGTTTTTGAAACCCCCTATTTGTTTACTTCTTGTAAACCGCTTGTCTCGACTCCCGGAGAGGACTTATGCACGACCGCATCATCACAAGCTCGAGAATAGGGGCATTTTTTCCCTTTACACTTTTTACTGCTTTTTAGCTTAATTTGCAGTGAGGAAATTGCTAGGTTTTAAGTGTGGGGTGGTGGTTAGAGTCTGCCTTAGGTTTTTAAGATTGTTTGTATGTTTGCTTATGATAACTAGAGAAGTATGTGTGCTATATTGCTTGGAACCTTGGCGAAGTGGGCGATTTTGATGATTAGATTAGGAAGTTTAGAATTTTGATCGGATTTAGTATACTTAGGCAATTTGATATGTTGGAAAATTTGTTTGGTTTTAGCTTCGTGCTATCCTTGAGCTCAATTAAGAATTAGTGCCTCAACTAGCCTCGTCATCGAACACTCTCTATAGGATTTTTGTTTTGTATTTTGGAGTCATCAATTGCTCCATGTGCTCGATCGAGAGTATTGTAAGTTGCTAGTAGCAACGAGTGATCGGAGCTGTTGAATTCTCCTTGTATTATATATACCATAAAAAAGAAAATTGGAGAAATAAAGAAACTGATGAATAAGCAAGGATACGTTATAAATCCTTGAAGTTATTACGTAATAAACGTGCGACCCTTACACATTTCTTTTTTTCCTTTTTAGATTTTTCTTGTCAAAGAGATTCATAGATGATTGAGGTTAGTAGGGAGCCGATTAATTGTTCGAGCGTCGATAGACCTTAGCCGAGGTAAGAACGAGGGGACCGACTTCGAGGGTTACCTAGTAATTTTAGGTTCTGTGAGTTGATCTAAACTTTCCTTGTCAATGCATTTTTGTGGTTATTTTTGATCAAGCTAACGAACATTATGACATGCGACGTCTAGAATTAGATTTTAGTGCATTAGTTTAGGATCATCCGAGTGTAGTTTCGTAATTCTAGATTAGATTTGTTTGAGGACAAGCAATCATTCTAAGTGTGGGGTGGTTGATTTGCACGTTTTTGTACGTGTTTTTGTTACCTATTTGTGTCGTGTTTGCATGTGTTTTGCTTGCATTTATGGGCTCTAGGAGTCCATTAGGCCGTTTTTGTTAGTTTTGGGTTTTTATAGCATTTGCGTGGTTTTTATTATGTTATCGTAGTTTTTCACTCGTTTTTATATTCTTGGCCGTAGAATGACCAAGCGGGACCCGCGCACGTTTGGGGCATTCAATTCGACTCGCTATAGAATGGGAAAGCGAAGACAAGCAAGGGAACATAGCGCGAACAAGGAACGACAACCGGCGGACGGTTGGAGCAGAAAACGAGAAAACCAAGCCGGAAGCAGCCATGCCAGTCGATCGACTGACCCAGCACAAATCGACTGCTCGGCAAAAAGCTTGGCCCTTCGAGGATGAGGCAGTCGATCGACTGCGACGCAAGGGGATATCGGGATTTTTGGCCTATTTTGACAAGTTTGCCCATGCAGCCCTCTATATAAACCCCCAACCCCTTCTCACCAACCTTATCCCCTCCTTGGTTGAGTTTGGACTTGTTACATCTCTTCCAAGCCATTTTACCATTCCTTTGCATAATAAACCTTAGTTTATAGTCCTTAGTTTAGTTTAGTTTAGTTCAGTTAGTTAGCTAGTTGTTCTTAGCAAGTGTTGGAGAAGGTGACATCTCTTTCATTTGTGGTTCATGTTTTGTTGAAGTTGTTCTTAATATTTTGAAGATTGTAATCTAGAATTTGAAGCACTTGTTTGGAGTAATATTGGTAGTAATCTTTCTATTCTCTATTGTGTTGTTCTTGATTAATTGTATAGTTGTGTGTTGGTTATTAAATCTTATCTTATGTTGTTTTTCATGACATTTCAAATTCTAGTGTAGGTTCTATTGCTTGTGTTTTGCTTTTAATCTTCTTGTTTACAAAAACTCCTTTGTAGCATAGTCTTGAAGCTTTTTACTCCTTTAGTCTAAACAAATATTTAAGGCTTTTAATTAGGTTTAATTAATTTCATTAAAATTAGTTACTTTCAAGCAAGCTTTTAATTTTCTTTAACCTTTGCTTTAATTATTATTTTCAAGCTTCCATGTCAATTCAAGCTTTAGTATTAAAAACTCAAACCAAACCAATGATCAATTGCTTTCTTAGATTAGATTAGTTTAATTGAGATTAACAAGAGAGTAAGTAAAAACACCGATCGCCGATAACATCTATCCTTGAGAGACACGACTCGGGAGACTTACCGCTCTACAATCGACTTTGTACTATTGCGGAGACGATTTCTTAGAGTGCTAAGAAATCTTCAATCATGTTTCATCGATTACAAAAGCCATAATCCACTTAGTATAGATAAATTAAAAGTCCTTAAGAGTAGATATGATCTGAATTAGTACAACTCTTCCAAAAAATAAGATTTACAATCACAAGATTGGATTTTAACGAAAACAGAAAAAACTATGGAAGAAAATAATTATGGCTGCAAGATGTTTTGTCGGATGCTGGCGGCATTTGCAGCGGCATCCGTTCAGGTCAAAAACCTCAGCAAGAATAAAACTTGCTCTCAATTTATTTTTCTTCGATTAATCTTTATGATTGTGTGAATCGTTTGTGAGCAATCCTTCAACTTTATAGACATGCCTTACTTGTATAAGAGACCTAAAAAATAAGGAAAAAAAGATAATAAAGCAAGTAAATATCATTAGTAAGTAAATAAGAAAAAATCTCGAGAGTCCTAATAATAATTACTAGCCTTAAAAACGAAATCTACTCTAAGCAATGAAATATACATAATATATTGTAGATATATATAACAGACTAAAGAATATATATGATAATTACCAAACATGACATGTATCAAATCTTTCTTAAATAATTAAATTTTGGCAAGAAATTCAAAATATTAAATAAGACAAAATAAACCAATAATTATTAAGTCACGTATTTATGTGACTCAACAATCTCCCCCTTTTTGTCTTTCGTGGACAAAACATATATGATGAAAATACCAAGTATTAAACTTATATAATCACCAAGAATTACTCCCCCTAAATTGCTACGATTATACATAAGATGATTAAGAAGAATGCTATGACATCCGGGACAACATTTGCAGAAGTAAATGAAAAACAAGTCTTGATAAATTAGAGCAAAATGTCATAGTCATTCCATAGTAAAATAGATAACATGATAAACAAAAAACAAATATCAAACATAGTTTATCAGGAAAACATAAAATACCTCGTATGGAAAGAGATCATCAAACTCCGAAGT
The DNA here is from genome assembly GCA_014905375.1 of Phtheirospermum japonicum. Taxonomy (NCBI): domain Eukaryota; kingdom Viridiplantae; phylum Streptophyta; class Magnoliopsida; order Lamiales; family Orobanchaceae; genus Phtheirospermum; species Phtheirospermum japonicum. The sequence goes on along the minus strand of BMAC01000304.1, from coordinate 1,233,862 downwards.
AGGATGATCACTTCATTTCGTCACGACAGAACCTTCAAAGCCAAACTCCATTCTATCATCATCTTCATCACGAAGACGAGTAGGCATAGTAGAGCTCAAAGATGGACCAACTCCCCCTAAATGTGACACAAGGTGTGCAGTGGCATCTGCGATGGCATTGATAGCAGCATCCACAGATCGATCAACTACCCCTAAACAGGACAAAGTCTCTTGAGTTGGAGCAACAAAAATAGAATCTTGAGCACCAGAATCTTCAACTACATCTCCTCCTTTTAGGCCAGAAGTCTCATTAGTATACTGTAATTGACCCAGCAAAATTGTACGAGGTACTGGAATCAACAAGCTTCGGGCAGACTCTGCATTTTCATGAATGTCACTAAAGATGCGGTCGACATTGACGGTAGCATCAAGAGTAGCATCCGAGATTGCATTCGGGGTGGCATCAGGAATATGAGAAGAAAATGGAGAAGAATAAGCAGAAGTAGAAGCAGCTAGAGCATCATGATCAAAAGAGGTATCCTCGTCATTGGAGTAGACCAACAGGATATCAACCAAATAGTTTTTAGCATTGAGGAGCGGCGGGGCAGTAAAGAAAATACATTCGGATGTTCTAGTGGAGGAACTCAGGGAACCAGACCTTGAGACATGAGCACTCTGAAGATCAGACTGGGAAACGATGTTGCCCACTTCTTCGAAGTGGATGTGGCGAAGAATATGACGGTATCAAAGTCATGAGGGCCAAAGTTGAGAGACATCCACATTTCCAGTCGGTAAATGATACGAGCATGAAGCTCGGTAACTCTAGAATTATTGTTCATATGTGTACAGTTGCTGCAACAAACTTTGTGTAAGAATATATAAAAGGATGATAGTCGATAGGAAGGGAATTGAGTTGACTTCTCGGCAGTAAGATCACTAATTAAAAACTTGACCATCTGAGTAAAGTTAGCTTCCTCAGGGTCTTCATCAACATCCGGAGTTTCAAATAAGGCATTGATCATGGCTGTAGTGAAGTCTTAAATATCTCCTTGCACATATACACGACTGTATCTTGGGAGGTAGGAACACGCACTTCCGCACTCAAGTTGGATTAAAACTTGTAGATCAAGGTCTGCTCAAAGGGTGCAACATCCTCATTTGTGCACATGAGTTGTTGGATCTCGAAATATTTATCGAAGGAAGATGTTTCACTTGAATCAAAGATCGTCCAGCAAACACCTTATACCTATCATGAGAAGCTTCAGTATAGAAAGTGTGAGAAAAAGCACTACCCAAATTGTAGTTCGAATCAGAATCGGAGCCCTCTATATGCATAGGGGACTCAAGCCCACCAACTGTAGCTGACGAGTCATTATTACCAGGGATTTTGGCAATCACACCCGCAATCGCATCTGCGACTGCATCTCCCCCTTTCTTCAAAGCCTTGGTCATTTCTTCAAGTTTTCTTCTTTGGCTTCCTCTGAGACTTCTGCTGCTTGGATCTTGATCCACCTTTCTTGGAAACATCAGAAATAGAGTCTAGAGGTTTAAAAACTTTGGGCACATAGCTATAGAGGCATTTAGACTCTTGTGACGATGATGTGTAGTCAGGCTCTAGTGAGTCATGGATGAGATTGAAGTTTTGTGGTTTCTCAACGTCATTATCATTCCCTTGATCTCCTGGGAATAGTGCTTTATGAGTCTTGTTGACTCAGTAAGCAAGCCCATAGTAGTGTTTGGGTCAAGCGATGGAGTGTTGATCGAAGGAGGACGCGGCGGTGAGGAGGCCAGAGACCTGGATGGATTGGTGAACTTATCTTCGGTGGAAGGAGGTGGTGTCAGTGCAGTCGGTGCGATGAGGTGGATGGAATAATAAGGGATGGCAACCTGGGAGAAGAAGCAGCCCCAAATGCTTTCACATCTACTGACGCATATGGGATGGCATTGATGCCAGCATCAACCACGAGAGTTGACTGGGTTTCAAGAGAGCAGTTAGTCATGATAGTAATTTTAGGACTAGAGGCATTGCTTGGAGCAGAGTTGTCCAATGAGGGTGAGGAAGATGAGTTGGTGCTTGAACTAGGAAAAATGATTTGACACTCGAAAATATCATCTCCATGTTTGCAAGTAGCTATCAACTCAAGGGTTACACTCAATCAAAAAGTAAGATAAAGAAGAGACATCAATTGACACAAGGATATTCAAAAAGTAATGTGTGTGTGTGAAGCATAGTAACCGCATAAACATACATATCAACAAATCCTATGTAAAAGTCCACAAGGTTAACCCTAAATGATTTTAAAAAGGAAAACTCAAAAAAATAAATAAATCTTGGTTTAACTTCCCTTAAGTATGGAAATCCTAAATAAATTAAGGAAAATAGCAAACATTGAACGTACATTACCATAGCTCATGAATTTCCTAGATCCTGATAAGATCTCAACTTCTAGATCAGCACACTCGTGTATAACGCCACACAAAAACTCAACATCACTATATCTTCTAAAAGAAGGAGAGATTCATATCCCCATCCCGTGTGTACGAACCAAAGATCAATAAGAAGCCAACTCACTACAAGGTATGCATGTCCTAAGAGTATTTTATGACTCAATATATCTAAAGGGAAAATTCACACAAAAGGAATAAAAACAAATAAATTCAGCTGTTGGAGATGCGGTCCCAAATGCGAATGACATCCAGAATGGCATCCGCCCACAAGGTCAATGGATTGTAAATTCTTAACCTGTAAAATGAATTAACATTTTATGTTGCTAAGAGGATTTGGTATATTGTGTCAGGGAGTATATAGTACCTCTTCTTTATCGAGCAATAATATTAATATTCCATTTGATCAAATTGATCATAGTTTTGTCTGTGTGAGCTTCTTTATTAGATCGTAATAATCATTAAAATAACACAATTTTTACCCCTTTAGGATGGCTCAGGACTTCCTACATTATACAAGACATAGATTTGTGCTTCTAGGAGAAACACACGTTTCTGCAATAAACAACCCACATCTTGGTATTTGAACAAATCCATCCCTTTCACCAACGCCTTTTAAAATAATAACTTCAACAACTGGGATGTTATGCAATTTATTTCTAACAACTTAAAAAGGAAATAAAAATAAATAAATAATTATAAATATAATGCCACGACAGATGTGAGGGTAAATGCCACGGCATGCAAACTCACATTCAAATAGAGCACATATTGAGAGATATTCTCAAAGAGAGAAATCTCTCATAATCTAATCCCTTGGTAATGCAAGATGATTTTCAGTGAAAATATTGTCTTTCTCAATCAAATCTCGTATAAAGTGATGCCTAATATCAATATGTTTTGTACGAGAATATTGAATTAGATTTCTAGAAATGTCAATAACACTAAAGTTATCACAAAAAATAGTAAGAATGTCATTGTGGAAGCCATAGTTTTCAATCCTTTGGTTCATCCATAATAACTGGAAACAACAACCTACTATAGATACATATTCAGACTCAGTTGTAGACAAGCTCGTGTTTTGTGGGGCCACATGAAAATCGGGCTTATCCGACCATGCCTTAAGCAACATCGAGATACCTAACTCGATAAGCGTATTAGACATGGGTCCCGTGTAGCATCCCTACATGGTGATATGCACCCCACTCCTACCATTCATCGATAATGCGGCGTTCTAAACTAGATCACCCATCGAGTTTCCCCAAGCCAACGCAGCCAACCCAAGATTCAAAAGGTTGACCCCCAATATCATGCCTAGACCAACATGTTGGATCCTTAATCCAACATTGGGCTTATATGTGAAATAATTATATAATGTTGACTGTCAAATAAGGAAACCTAATTAAAAGTGATCAAATAAGTTTTAAGGTATTTGGCTTTAATGTATTTAATACAATGTGGGTCTTTAATGTGTAGATACTTAATGGGTATCTATTTTAATGATGGGATAAAATAGGTATACCCTAGATGACTCAAGTATATAAGGGTTATGGTCCCTAGGGTAAACGTATCATCATTATTAACTATTCTATTATGTATCCCATCGTTAGAAGAGAGCATATAGAGAAAGCTAAAGGATTCTCTAAAAGGATTGGATATGTATTGCCCTAGAAGGTCAAACCCCAAATTCAACCGCATATGTATTTAGGCACGCTTCCGTAAACTAACTTATGATTCTTAATAATTTAATATGATGGTTCCTCGATTATAGCGATGGCTTTCGATAAGGTTTTATTAATTTAACAAGTGGTATTAGAGCCCTTCATATTGAATTATTGAGAATTGAATTATTTTTGATTCATAAAATTAATTTACTATTCGGGATTCATACGGATCATGATTCAGGTTGGATTCGGATTTGGGGTCTTATTATTATTATTTGGTTTTGAGAAACATGTATTAATTTTGATAGAATGTTTCTAGATCCATGTTCAGTTTTTTTTATGAATTCACATTGGAATTTAAGATGCATGTTTTAGTTGCTTTGATTTCTTTTTGGATATCTGAATCGAATGTTTTGGTTTATGTTGCTGTATAAATGAAATGCCATTACATATAAAACATGCTATCACAATTAGGAGTCCTGGGGTGACACCGTTTTGTTAATTCGTATAAACTAATGTCATTTGTTGTTTTAGCTGCGCATAAATGCATGTTTTTTATGTTTTCAATTTTGGTCTATGGGCTTTTATGTGAATATGTGAACCATCCCTTTAGATTTTGGGCCATTTAAATATATGTGGTCCATATATTTGCATTTATGAATTCAGTTTGGCCTTTATTGAGTTATATTTTCTTTTATTTTGTGGCCCATTTACGGTTTAAGGAGATTACAAGGGTCTTAATATAATTTTATTATTATTATTATTATTATTATTATTATTATTATTATTATTATTATTATTTAGATTCAATTAAAGTTTATTTAATTTTCTAAGTTGATCTCGAATAATAAATAAGACCCTAGAATCAAGTTTGGTCTTAGAGTTTAAATTTTAAATTCAAGTATTAGTGTGTTTTTATATATTTTGAGATATATTAATTGAAGCAACAATGTCACAAAAGTGACCTCTCTTGTGGAAATTAACTTATTTCAAGATATAAAAGGTTGTGTGCATGTAATTTATGTAAATATTCATCTGACAAAAGGAAGATTCATATTTATCATAATTATATGTGCAATTTTGGTAGTAAACGTGTGATGATTATTCGATTTTTCATATGAGCAATGAATCGACCAAAAGGAAGACTTGTTGTTTGATATGTTCTTATTATCAGTGTTTGATTACTGCACCAAGATGTCAACTACAAGTTAATATCTTGTCAAAATATGAGATTTTAATAGAGTGTCGATATCTTGGGATGGGATTTAACTTTTATTTGAATCTATTGTTATGATTTTAAGTTTATTTTATTTGAGCATGATAAGTTTATTTTCTTTAATTAAGCTATGTCTACTCCTGCTAATATTACTGCGAGCATCAGCTCTATCCCTATATGACACAAACTTCAAGTCATGGCAAGAGAGTCTTTTAATATTTCTCGGAGTCATGGATCCCGATTTTGTGATAGAACTGATTCCCCACCACCTCTTACAGATAAAATCACTATGGATGAAAAGAGGATATGGAAAGGTGGGAGAGATCGAATCGCATGTGTATGATGATCATGAAGAAAGCCATTCCAGAAGCATTTAGGGGCACTATGTCTGAGAAAATCACTACATCTAAAGAATTCCTTGCTGATATTGAGAAAAGGTTCGTCAAGAATGAAAAGGCTGAAATTGGTACGCTCTTGACAAATTTGATCTCAATAAGGTATGAAAGTAAAGGCAATATTAGGGAATATATTATGTAAATATCTCATTCTGCTTCAAAATTGAGAGCACTTAAGCTTGAGCTCTCTGAGGAATTGCTAGTGCATTTGGTTTTAATATCTGGACATTTCAATCAGTTTAAGGTGATGTATAATTTTCAGAAAGAGACTTGGACTCTGAATGAGCTCATCTCACACTGTGTCCAAGAAGATGAAAGGTTGAAGCAAGACAAGACTAAAAGTGCTAATATTGCCTCAACTTCCAAATCTAAGGGCAAGGGATTAAAACTAAAGAAGGATAAGGAAGTTGCACACACAACACCACAAAAGAAATAACAAAAGGCACCTAGTGAAAAAGACAGTTCTGGTACTGGTACGGGTTGTTTCTTCTGCAGAGATGAAGGGCATAGAAAGAAAGGGTGTACAAACTATCATGCTTGGAGTGATAAGAAAGGTATGCTACTTAATTTGGTTTGTTATGAGGTTAATTTAACTTCGGTTCCAAGAAACGCGTGGTGGATAAATTCCGGTGCAACAACTCACATCAGTGTCTATGCAGGGTTGCTTCTATTGTCGAAAGCCAAGTGATGGTGAAAGATACATTTATGCGAGCGATGGCAAGACAATTGAAGTTGAACCAATAGGAAAAATTTGATTATTGTTAAAAAACTGGATATTATTTGGATCTTGATGAGACATTTGTTGTTCCGTCATTTAGACGAAATTTGATTTCTATTTCTGTTTTGGACAAATTTGGTTATTCTTGTTCATTTGGAAGTGGAAAATTTAGTATGTTTCATGATTCAAAATTAGTTGGTTCCGGTTCTTTATCAAGTTACGATAATATTTATTCACTAGATATTATTGCTTCATTTAATGAATCTCTGCATCTACACACACGAGGTGTGAAAATGAAATTAACCAATGAGAACTCAGCTGCGTTATGGCACAAGAGATTGGGTCATATCTCCAAATGGAGAATCGAAAGAATTGTGTCTAACGAAATTCTTGATCCTTTAGATTTTACAAACTATGAGATTTGTGTTAGTTGTATTAAGGGAAAACACACGAATAAAAGGAGATTTGTAGCCAACAGGACTTCAGACGTCTTAGAACTTATACACACAGATATTTGTGGTCCTTTTTCTACTGTTGCATGGAATAGTCAATAATATTTTATAACGTTCATAGACGATTTTTCTAGATATGACTGCATATATATCATTCATGAAAAGTCACAGTCATTGTACGTGTTCAAATTCTTTAAGGCTGAAGTTGAGAATCAACTCAACAAAAGTATTAAAAATGTTAGGTCTAATTGTGGTGGTGATTACTACGGTAGATATGACGGATCAGGTGAACAAAGTCCAGGACCATCTACTAAGTTCCTAGATGAATGCGGTATCGTCCCACGGTACACTATGCTGGGTTCACCCACTATGAATGGTCTTGCTAAAAGATTAAATAGAATGCTTAAGAATATGATAAGGAGTATGATTAGTCATTCTACCTTACCACAATCACTTTGGGGAGAAGCACTTAAGACCGCAACATATATCCTTAACAGAGTTCTAACTAAAGCAACTGATAAAACCCCTTATGAACTTTGGACGGGTAAGAAGCCCAGTCTAAAGCATTTTCATGTTTGGGGGTGTCCAGCAGAGGCTAGGCCTTATGAAAAGAAACTGGACACAAGGATAGTTAGTTGTTATTTTGCTGGATATTCTGAAAGATCCATAGTTTACAAGTTTTAAGATCCCACAACTAAACTATTTTTGAGACGGGAAATGCTCGATTTTTTGAGGATGTTGAGTTTGCGGGGGGAGATAGAGTTAATGATTTTGTCTTTGAAGAGGAATATGTGAGAATTATTACGGGTGTTGTTGGCATTGATCAGGGTTTCATTCCTTACTCTGTTTAAGACACAAATCAAGACAATATCGAAGAACCTCACATTCTACAAATTATTCCAAATCAACAAACTCTACAACCTCAAGAACCTATTCCATTAAGGAGATCCACTAGGGAAAGAAGAAGTGCAATTTCAGATGATTACATTGCATTTCTCCAAGAAAATGAGACTGACATTAGAGTGATGGAAGATGATCCTATCAACTTCCATCAAGCCATTGAAAGCTCAAATTCTCAAAAGTGTATAGATGCCATGAATGAGGAGATTAATTCCATGAGTAACAATGACGTGTGGGGATTCGTCCCATTGTCAGAAGGTGCGAAACCCATTGGTTGCAAATGGATATTTAAGACCAAGAGGGACTCAAGAGGCAATGTGGAAAGATACAAAGCACGTATTGTTGCAAAGGGATTTACACAGAAAGAAGGCATCGATTATAAAGAGACCTTTTCTCCAGTTTCTTCGAAAGACTCTTTAGGATTATAATGGCATTAGTGGCACATTTTGATCTTGAGTTACATCAGATGGATGTAAAGACAACGTTTCTCAATGGAGACATTGATGAGACGATTTATATGGTGAAACTTGAAAACTTTGTTTCGGGAGATTCAAAGAATATGGTTTGCAAACTTAAAAAATCCATCTATGGGCTCAAGCAGACATCTAGAAAATGGTCTTTCAAGTTTCATCAAGTGATCATCTCGTTTGGTTTTAAGATGAATTTGGTCGATGATTGTGTATACCATAAGTTCTGTGGGCGCAAATACATATTCCTGGTTTTGTATGTCAATGACATTTTGCTTGCCAGTAATGATATAGGCTTATTTCACGACACCAAGAGATTTTTAAATAAGAATTTTGAGATGAATGATTTTGGTGATGCCTCTTTTGTGTTAGGTATAGAAATACACCGAGATCGTTCTCGGGGTACTTTGGGATTTCACAAAAGAGTTATATTGAAAAGGTTCTTAAAAGGTATGGCATGCAGGACTGTAAATCAGGAGATAACCTTGTGACTAAGGGAGACAAATTTATTCTTGAACAGTGCCCTAAGAATAAATTAGAGGAAAAAGAAATGCAAAAGATTCCTTATGCTTCAGCAGTAGGGAGTCTAATATATACTCAAGTATGTACGCGTCCAAATATTGTGTTCATTGTTGGGATGCTGGACAAATATTTGAGTAAGCCAGGACTAGACCATTGGAAGGCAGCCAAACGGGTCTTGAGAAACTTACAAAGAACAAAAGATTACATGCTCATATATCGGAGGTCAGATCGGATTTAGATCATTAGATATTCTGACTCCGATCATGCTGGATGCCAAGATAGTATGGAATCTACACTAGGCTATGTATTCTTGCTTGCTGGGGGTGCTATATCTTGGAGGAGTGCTAAACAATCTATTATAGCCTCCTCTACCATGGCAGCAGAATTTATAGCATGTTATGAGGCATCTAACCACGGAGTATGACTCCGAAACTTTGTCACGGGGCTGCGCATAGTGGATGGTATTGAAAAGCCACTTAAGTTATTTTGTGATAATAAATCGGCAGTCTTGTATTCCAATAACAATAGGAGCTCGACGAAGTCTAAGTATATAGACATCAAGTTTCTAGTTGTTAAAGAAAGAATTCAAAGTGAACAGTTGTCTGTTGAACATATCGGTACAAACTCCATGATTATAGATCCGCTTACAAAGGGCTTGCCACCCAAAATATTTCATGAGCATACTACTAGTATGGGTGTCAAAATTTTTGAGGATATTTAGTTTTAGTGGGAGTTCTGTGATTATAATGTTCTCTTTTGTAGACATATTTTTCAGTGATTTCAGTTTAAGGATATTTTAAATTTATTTTCTGCAGAAATTAAAGTTATGATTCACACTTTATTTTAGTATATGGTTGATCTCACTAAGGTTTTAAGGTGGACCAGCTGGAAATAAGCATGTTACGATCACAATACATGAAATTTCCATGTTACACATCTACATCATGATCCATGTCATTCAGTTGTGTTGACATATGTGACCATTGATGGGTTGAGTTACGATAAATGTAATGAAGGCCGCTTTGATCCTATGTTGATATAGCTGATGGACCGGATTAGATATAAATACATTTTGGTTATGACAGCAAAGTTGAGATCGTACGTTATATTTTGCAATGTATAATTATAAGGTTACACATATAGCCAAGTGGGAGATTGTTGGATCCTTAATCCAACATTGGGCTTATATGTGAAATAATTATATATTATTGACTGTCAAATAAGGAAGCCTAATTAAAAATGATCAAATAAGGTTTAAGGTATTGGGCTTTAATGTATTTAATAGGGTATGTGCCTTTAATGTGTATATACTCAATGAGCTATCTATTTTAATGATGGGCTAAAATAGGTATACCCTAGATGACTTAAATATATAAGGGTTATGGTCCCTAAGTCATACGTATCATCATTATCAACTATTTTATTCTGCATCCCATCGTCGGAAGAGAGCATATAGAGAAAGTTAAAGGATTCTCTAAAAGGATTGGATACGTATTGCCCTATAAGGTCAACCCCCAAATTCAATCGCATATGGATTCAGGTACGCTTCCGTAAACTAACTTATGATTCTTAATAATTTGCAATTGATATGATGGTTCCTCGATTATAACGATGTCTTTCGCTAATATTTTATTAATCTAACACAACAAGCAAAGTAACAATCTTGTTCAGAATCATGTAAAACCAAACAATACTAATCATGAATCATCTAGCGGCCTATGGGAGCAATAATTTGTGAGGCGGGTTTTTGGATCTCATGCGCTTATATGAAAACCCTAAAAGTCGATTAATAGCCCTTATAACACACAGATGAAATTGAAAATTTCGAACACAGACCAAATCCTTATTTAAAATACACTTAATTAAGCCTAGTAAAAATCACATATTAACATAACTTAATCAAGCAAGGTTTAGGCAAAATACTCTGCTCCTGAGAAGTTGAAAGAGAAATAGGAACAGGGGAGGAGAGTGAGGGCGCAAAACAGACAGACTCGACAATGGCCAGATGTCGCCCGATGGTCTTGCAAAAATTCAAGTTTGTAATAAATAAATAGAAAATCGAGAAAAAAGCCAAAATAAGAAAATCGAGGAAAGAGAGAGAGAAGGCGATATTTTTTTTATTTTTATTTACACTTGATCCGATTTGATGGAAAGGAGTAGGCGTCGGAGACGAAGTAAATTTAGCTGAGACTAATTTGGTTGAGTATGAAGGTGAAAGAGAAGGAAAGAGTAAAATGTTGAATTTTTTTTTCCTCTTATATAAGATATCCGATAGTTGGGTAGGTAGGTCCGGGTTTGGACGAGTTTGGGTTTCGTCACATGGTATATGATCCATGTGATAGTCACATTTGAGTTACTGTTTTTTTTTTTAAATGTTTTACATGTGTACTTTTGCTCTATTTCCCACAATTCTATTGCCTTGGCTACAAGAAATTATATATATAAAATACAGAAAGCAATGTACAAATTGTTGTAAAATCGTGTCGTACGTATATTTTACATGAGAATATGAATTTTTTTAAGTGATAAGTCATACATTTCAAAACAAAATAAATAGATATTTTTTAATGTATGAATTATTATACTAAGAATATGATTTTTAGCAAATGCATAATCAAAGTAAGACTGTCTTACAAAAGACTTATACTTTAAAATCAAATGTAATTAAAATCAGCTATAATCATTCATCTACGCTGACTGTGCTCACACACGAATCAGTATTGGTCAAAACATCAAATAGAACCCGGGTTTCGCACTCTTTAGATGCCCGTAGAGAGAACCATTCAGTAAAACAATGTTACACCTTCAAAATAATTAGCCAATACTTCTACTTTTCTTATATAATATAAATATACTTATTACAAGATAACTAAGTTTTGCAACTTTAACGAGCACACTTTGAACTTTAATTTCACTTTCACTTAAACATCATGTTGGGAAAATATATATATACAATTTCGATGTTCTTAGATAATAGAACACAATTTTACTTTTATGTTCATCATTACACAAATACTTGAAATTGTATAATTTCCTTAATATTAAATTCAAATATCTCCACAACTATTTTTACAAATTTCTTTTTACCAATTTCTCAGTCACATACATAACACAATACAAGAATTGAGTGCAGTAAGAAAGATAAAAATCGTTCCTATACATATTATCCTTATTTTGCTCTATTGGTATAACAAGTCGTTCTAAAAATATGTTCCTAAAAACATCTATCAGCATCTCTACATGAACAACATTTTAGTCGTTCCTACAACTTAAATACCAATAGACACGACTTGTTATTCCAATTTTATTTATTCGTACAACTAAAAAATGACACGACTTGTCATTCCTACAACTTAAAAATATCGTTCCTACAATTTAAATACCAATAGACACGGCTTGTCATTCCAATTTTAGTCGTTCTTACAAATTAAATACAAATAGGCACGACTTGTCCTTCCAATTTTGCCGTTGCCATGCATAGAAAAAATTGTTGTTGTTACACAATGGCTCGCCCGAACTAAGGATGGCAATTTCAGCCCACCCCGCCCCGTGCCCCGCTGCGGGCGAGGCGGGTTCGGGTATCACTCCCGCCCCATACAATATTTTATTATATATATATATATATATATATATATATATATATATATATATATATATATAATTTATATGATTATTTATATTTTTATACACTTAATATTATATTTAACATTTATACATTTATAATGATATTTTTTTTATAAAATATACATTATAAAATAAAATAAATGATAAATAAATTTATAAATAAGCTAATAAATTTATAATAATTTTATTTTTTGGTTTATTATTGTTTTTATTAAATTTGTAGTCCTATGTTTAAATTTTATAGTAATATATTTGATTTTTTGTATTAATAATAATTAATATTTTATAATAAAAAATATAAATTATATAGGCGGGTCGTCCCGACCCAACCCGCCCCGACCCTTTTGCCATCCCTAGCCCGAACGCAGCCTGTCGTCGGCCCAATTGATTAAACCTTTTAAATTCCCCAAAATGAAATCAAGAGGATTCGAACTCCCGACCTCAAAGGTGAAGGAGAAGAGTCTCACTATTGGACCATCCAAGAGAGATGTAAAATCTTTTGCATTATTTATATTTATTATATATAATAGTTAAAATTATAAATTATATTTTTAATTATTATTTAAAAGTGTATTCAAACATATAATATGTATATAAAATTATATTATATTTATTAAATTAAAATAGTTATATTTAGACAAAAATAAATTAAAAATTAGAAAGAAATTTATATTAATTGGTATTGTTTTTGAAAAAGCATTTATTATATCTACATATAAATAATGATATTATAAATATGTTATTATTATTATTATTTAAAAGTGTATTATAATTATATAATGTATATTGAAAATTATATTATATATATGATTAAAATATAGTATATTTAGATAATAACAAAATAAAAGAAGAAAATTACAAAATTTCGTATTTTTCTTTAAAAATTTATATATTATACATTATATTTTTACATTTATTAAATATATCGCTTAAGATAATTGTATATACATTATAATTACTAATTATTATATATTATTATTAAATTGAATGAGAATGTGAGAATTAAGTAACAGTATTGTTCGAAGAATTTTTCGCTCCAATTGATACGATATTAACCCACTCCTTGAGCATTTGATTGCAGGTTGGTTGAGATATAAATTGTTATTATAGTTGCAAGACTTTTATATTTATAGGGGTGACATATCGTTCCAATATGTTGGTTTTCTGGTTGGCCCAACTTTGATATTTATAGGGGCGACATATATCATTCTAATATGTAATCCTACCTACAAGCACGACAATATCGCGCCTAGATGTCTTCACTATAGAAACGACCTAAATGTCGTTCCAATTTGTCGTTTCGATTAGTCTCAATTCTTGTAGTGACACCATAGATCCTGAAATATATGACTCAATAAAAACTTGGCAAATATGATCAACCAATTTAGGGAAAATAAAAATAAATAAAACAAACTCATGTTGGTTTTAAGCAACCTTAAAACCCTTGACCATTTGCCAGTATTATCCAAGCCAACACAGACTTGACATTTTGACTGAAAAGTCTTCACCAACATTACACACTTCTTTGTTCGGACATGTAAGTAGAGACTCAAGATAACACTTTCCTTTCTTGCCTCATCTAATCTTTCCCCCCATCAAATTCCCATCAACTAGCCATTCTTTTCTGACCAACAACTTTTGATCTTGATTCTAATTTGATGGTTGAGATTTCAATTCAAGAAACATGCTAGTTCGTATTACAAGTCAAATTCCCTAATCTCTTTCTAAAACCCTAATTCGAGATTGCTGCAACCTAGACGCCTGCGTACATAAATATAATTTCTTCTCATTTAATCTACAAGGACATAGAGAGACCAAAAGGTAACAAAGTGCAACTACGGGTAAAAGTGCAAGCCTTTCACATCTAGCATAACATAATATTGTTCTCTCAAACAAACAAATATATAAATAAATAAACATTAAAGTTTGTAATGAAAAGTCTCGAATTCAAATTTCTATCTTGTGACATATGATTTGTACAGTGTAGTTGCTCATTTTTATAACTATTATTATTGTTATTAATTACTTTTTATACAGATTTTGACAGTTGGCCTGGCTTTGTGAATAGTCCACAGTTCCATAAAAACACCATCTTTAGCTGAGGGTTTCGAAAGTTTCTTGTCCCTCATTCCTACAATGGAAAAATGCCATTTACCAATTACCATAGCCGGTTCTCACCCCCCCCCCCCCCCACCCGCACCCACCCACCCCTACCCTCTAATTCTCATCCATTCCTTTTTATTTCAAACATCTTGCATAAAGAGATGTCTTGAAGGGAAAAAGAAAATTTAAGAAAGAGAGAGAGAAAATAAAATTTAAGAAAAAACTAGGGAAAAAAAAGAAACTGAAATATGGGTAGAGGCAAGATTGAGATCAAGAGGATTGAGAACTCAAGCAACAGGCAGGTTACTTACTCGAAAAGAAGAAATGGGATCATGAAAAAGGCTAAGGAGATCAGTGTTCTCTGTGATGCTCATGTTTCTGTTATCATCTTTGCTAGCTCTGGCAAGATGCATGAATTTTGCAGCCCTTCTACTACGTATGGTTTTGTAGTTTTTTTTTTTCCTTCAAAATAATTCTTATATCATGAAAATATATGTTTGTAAAGGTTCACTTTTTCCCCCTTTCTTGTTTACCTGTTTTCTTAAATCTTGAAAAACTAGGTTCTCTGACCTTTTTTTTTTGTTGTTGTTGATCTTTTAATGTTTTTTTATTTTTGATATATTAATTATTTATATTTATATATGTTTTTGAAAACGTTAAAGGTTAGTTGACATGTTGGATCAGTACCACAAGCTGTCCGGGAAGAGGCTATGGGATGCCAAGCATGAGGTAAACCCTAGTTTCCTCATAGTGTTAGCTGGTCCAAAGGAATAATCTACTAAAAAAAAACATGGGTTTTTGCTAAAAGTATGTCAAAAAATGTCTCAAAGCATGGAGTTCTTGAGATCTATATACAGTATGCAGCTTTATCTCTCTAGATCTATTCTTTCATTCCCAAGTACATATAAAACTGCATGAGATGTTACATCCATGGACAAATCTGGTAAGAAATTGAATTTCTCTCTTTCCTTTGGTTGCAAAGATTTGTGAAAGAAATTTATGAACATCACTTCAGTCTTTTCTTTGCCCAAGGAAGTGAATTATTTATGTTTATATGTATGTACCTAAATAGATCCAGTTGTGGGACTCCCTATTTGGGGAAATAAAGGTTTTGTTTGAGACACTTCTTGTCCTGTTGGATCTAAGATTTGTTTCAAGGTTATTATATGATTAAATATAATTGCTTTAATATTAATAGATCTACTTATTTTTCATGTCATCATGTATCTTGTTCCAATATATTTACTGTTGATTTGTGATTCCAACTTTTTTTTTTTTAAATATAGCATCTGGACAATGAAATCAACCGAATCAAGAAAGAGAATGATAGCATGCAGATTGAGCTCAGGTTTCAATTTAGGGTTTTTTATTTTTTAATTTTCTAATTTCTATCTTTCTTTTTTTTTTTTTTAATTTATAGTTTGCCATTTCAGGCACTTGAAGGGAGAAGATATCTCAACCTTGAACTACAAAGAGCTTATGGTGTTAGAGGAAGCCCTAGAGAATGGGATAACAACCCTCAAAGCCAAACAGGTCCTAATTAGCTCCATTTTTGTGTCTCTTCTATTTATTTATTTATTTTCTTTTCTCTTGTTTGAATCAGTATGTTATTCTAACACCATCTGAATTTGTTGTTTTTTATTGTGACAGATGGAGTTCGTCAGGATGATGAGGAAACATGTAAAGCAAATTTCTTAGGGCCAAAATTACTATTTCACATATTGGATATTTAATTTCTTTCTACATGTCTAATTTAAGTAGTCCCTTTTTTAATGGCTCTTTGCTAATGTGTGGTTGTTGGTAATAATTCCAGAATGAAATGATAGAGGAGGAGAATCAGAGCCTTCAGTTCAAGCTGGTATATTTTATTGTACTTTGCTATATACTATACCATTTTTTTTCTTACTATGATTAACAAAATTCCCATTTTGGTATCATTTGCTAATTAGTGTCTTCGACTGATAGTAACATTGATATAACATTTTTCGAATAAGTAATAAATGGACCAATTATATTTTGTAAAATGACTCGTTTCGCCTTATTTTATTTGTTATTATTTATAATGGTGTTATAATAGCGACAGCTGCATCTGGACCCAATGGATGATAATGTGATGGAAGCTCATCAGGGAGTGTATGATCATCATCATCAGCATCAGCATCATCATCAGGAGGTGGTTGATTATGAAGCCCAGCAGATGCCTTTTGCCTTTCGTGTCCAGCCGATGCAGCCTAATCTTCAGGAGCGTTTCTAGTCGTTGGAAAATCAAAAAATTTATGAGTGGTTAATGTTTGTGACATTAAGTAAGGTTTAAGCTTTGATTGTCTGGAAATGTTTTAGTACTCTCCTATGTGTAATGTAATTGTATGTGGTTGTCTTGTCCAACCCATTCTCCTAATATGTTGTGTTTAGCTGACTTATAATTATGAAGTACTGTGTTTTGTTATTTGTTTGCAAAGCCATATGACAGTTATTGAGGGTGCAATGTTGACTTTTTGATTAGGTTTTTCTTGTTTGGAGCTTATTATGTTTTGATGGAAACAAAAGAAAATTCTTATGCTTTTAACTATTCTACGTGTGATAATTAGTTTTAATTAGAACCTATCTAGTCTAGGGTTTCAACAAGGTTTTGACAATAAAATATATATGGACCCGTTTCTAAAATATGAAGCATATTTTGTTATTGGTGTGGGCTATTGTATTTTCCTGTTTTAAATCCTGCATTATCATAATGGGCTGAATTTCCTGTTTTAAAAAAAAGTGTGTATTATTAAAAAAAATAAAAAAATATAAAGATTTTTTTTTTCTTAGTGTTTGAAAATAAAAAATCAATTGTTGAACATTCAAATATTTTCTACTTTTTAGTTGAGGGTTGTGAGAGAGTAAAATAAGGAACTAGGTAGTGAGTAGAAAGGTAGTATAATTTTGGGCCTTGATCACAGTAGACTTATCTGTTGGACAAGTTCATTCACAGATTAGTGGGCAACATTATTACACAAGGTCTGTTAACGGGCTTGTGCTCCACCAATATAGCCCATGACTTGTGGTCTGAGGCTCGACTCGTACTCAGGCCTATCACATTGTGGGCCTTAATTATATTCCCTATTGTATCACATGACAATTTACCCTTTGGTTTACTCGTGTTGTACTTAAGAAAATATGTTTTATCAAATGTAAATGGTATTTTATTGCAATTTCAAGAGTTCACTTTGAAGCATTTAAATGGAATTAACGATAAAGATCCGTCTCTTCTTTACCTGAAGTGATTTCCCTTCTACAGTTGTCTTTCTCCCAAAATGAGATATGAATTTAATATAGGATTTAAGCAGAATACATTGTAGAAATTTAATATATGTATTCCTAAATACACAAAATACTTCACCTAATATTTATGGAAAATAATACAATAAAATATACGAGCATGTTTCTTTTATTTATTATTTTTATTTAAAATTTAAAATACCACTATATGCCTAGTTATACGGGCATGTTTCTTTTATTTATTTAAAATTTTAAAATATATTTTATTTGAAATCTCAAATAAAATCTATTTTAAATTTTAATATATAAAAGAACATGTCATACAACCATCATCTCTCATAATTGCGTCAAATAATAGTCCTGCATTTTGTGTATTTTGGTTTTTACAAAATTAATTTTTTTTTTCAATTGGCGGCATGTCAAATCAAATAAGAATATTATATTGAAAAGAAATCCAATTCCTGACGTTGGTTGCAACAACGTCCAAAATGCTTATTAATATTTATTTTCGATTTTATGGCCCCATAATTCCCAAAATGGACTGAAACAATACGGGACGCGGTTGTCAAACGCGTCCCGCTTTGAAATTTTGTTTTTTCTTTATTTTTAGGGGCAATTGCCAAATGCTACATAGGAAAAAATATTTTTGTCAAATACTATTACTAATTATACAAAATGTCAAATAGTCCAACCATAAATATACAATTACAAGGTTACCCATATAATAAAAATATAATAATAATAATAATAATATCAATAAAAAATAAACCACCACCTCCCGCCGGCCACCCCCACCGCCGCAGCTGTCTGGCCGCCACCGCCGCCGGCCGCCCGTCGAAAAATTTTCCAGGGAGATTTATTATTATTTTATTTATATATTTTATTTTGCCCAACAAATATAAAGTTAGAAATCTTACTATAAAGTAAGAAGTTTTTAATAAGGAATTTTCTTACTTTTTCATACATAAAATATGAGATTTTCACTATAAAGTAAGATTTTTTTCTTTTTATTTTTGAACATAAATTAAATTTTATTTATTTTAGAAAATAAAGTAAAAAATTTCACTATAAAATAAGAACTTTTCCTACTTTTTCGAATATAAAATAACAAACTTTCTTACTTTAAAGGATATAAAGTAAGAAACTTTATTAATTTTTTGAACATAAAGTATGAAACTTCACTATATAATAATATATAATTTGTATTAAATAAGAAAATACATAATAATAATTTGCTATTAATCAAGAATTTTTTTTCTATTTTTTTTGGCAAAACAAAAGTGTGTAATAAGTAAAAAAAAAGTGTGTAATAAGTTAAAAAAACATAATAAAATTTGCACATCAAAGTAAGAAACTTTTGCAATCAAATAAAACACTTTTTGTCATCAAGTATGAATATTTGGATATTAAATAAAAAATTTGTTGCATATAGTAAGAAATTCGAACATATAGTAAGAAATATTTCCGGTGACCGGAATTACTTTTTGGACATTAAATAAAAAATGTTTGGACATATAGTAAAAAATATTTGCACATATAGTAAAAAATACATACATATAGTAAAAAATACATACATATAGTTAGAAAAATAAATGGGTTGAAAAACACACTGACTGCACTGATTTCATGGACATGTAGTAAAAAATTCAGATATACAGTAAGAAATTTTGGGCAGAAAAAAAAAAACGCCGAAAATAAATTCCGGCATCCGGAAAAGCAGATGATTAGGAAAAGAAAATGTGACCGGAAAAAATTCCGGAGACCGAAAAATTCTCCGGCCGGCTGGCGGCGGCCGGTGGCTAACTTTATATTTGTTGTTCAAAAAATAAATAAAATAAAATAAAATCTCGCCGGAAAATTTTCCGGCGGCCGGCGGCAGCAGGTGGCCCCATTTTATTATTATTATTATTATTATTATTATTATTATTATTATTATTATTATTATTACTAGTTATTTTAATAGTAATGGTATTGTGGTATATTCATATCACAATTTTGGATTATTTGGCAAAAAGTAAGTACTATAAATTTATATCATTTATTTAATTTGCCAAACAAGACTACCCTGATGGGCAAGTGGATAATCAATTATTAAATATGAGATTTAATTATATATTAATTATGAGTTAAATAAATTATATACTCCAATTTAAGTTTAATAGTAGTACTCGTCTTTATCTATCCTATTGAGCCATAATGTACGTGCATTCCTTGTGAAGATCGTCCACCTCAATGAAGATTTAAGGATCACAATTGTCCTTGAAATAAATTATGGTATAAAAGTTGTTTTTGTTAAATGACAGTATAAGTCATAGCGACCTGAAGGATTCAGGTCGCATGTTTGTCGACCTGATTGGTTCAGGTCGAGTGAGTGCCGATGAATCGAATTTTTTAAACTTAATTTTTATTAAAATAAAAAGTTCATCCGCAAGAGAATAAAGCGAATTGTTAGAAGAGTTTTAGTGGTGTTGAAAGTATCAACGGGTTCATTGACTCGATATTATTGGAGTTCGATTCAATTGCAAGTTTCAAGGTGTTTCAAGCTTGGAAAAATAAAGGGAAAATGAAAATAAAGCAAATAAAATAGCTAACTATCCTAGGAATTGAAATTGGAAATTGGGAGGATGCCTCGGTTGTGTGCCTTAATTGAAAATGCAGAACAATAATGAAAATAAGTAAGAAAATGCAATGTTTCACCGAGTACAAGCTTGCAAGCACAAGGTACAACTATGCATAAAATCCTAAATAATGCAAATTATCAAAAATTGAAAGCATGGATGTAAAGAGCAATGAAAATTAACAAGAAAGTTTAAAACTTTAAGAAAAATGACAAGCAACAAAGCCTAGATCTAGAATTAAGCATGAAACAAAGCATAAAAATAAAAGTGCAAATAAAGCATAGC
>BMAC01000304.1:1195973-1213068 GCA_014905375.1 Phtheirospermum japonicum | reverse complement strand
TAACAATCCAAATGAGTATTTGGATTCTTCTTAGGCTTACAAACCCAAGGAGGTGCTTGAAATTAAATCTAATCTAGAAAAGAAATTACATCAAAACTTGAATTTGAATCTAAAACCTAATAAAGAGAAATTAGATCTTGAAAACTAGAGAGAGAATTTTTAATCACCAAACCCATGCTTGGGTTGGGAGAAAAATGAGAGGTTCTCTACAAAAATGAGAGTGGTAGTCTATTTATACTAATTTAATTGGGTTTAAATGGGCCAAAATAGCCCTTAAGGTTTGAAAATCCCAATTTTGACCAGGTTTGACCAAGGTTGACCCGGATTTAACCTTGATTTGACCATGCTGGCGAGTACTGTGGCATGCATCCTGGCAACCGCCGGACTGGAAGGAGGCCCTGGCGAGTTCTGTGGCAAGCAGTTTGGCAAGTGCTGGGCTGGGAGGAGGCCTTGGCGAGTTCTGTGGCAAGCAGTGGCGCGAGTTGGCAAGTATTCCAGAAAGTTTGGGTGTTTTTAAACCTCTCTTGGCTTCAAGTTTGGCTTTTCCTTGGCTAGTATTTTTGACCTTCAATGCCTTTACCGATAAAAATAGGAATTTTAAACATAAAAATTCAAAATTACACCAAACCTCCAATTAATTGAAACCATTTAACCCAATTAAACGTAAAATTAACAAGTCAAGTGAAAAACAACAAAACAAGAAAAACCACATAAATACTTAATAAAATTATATTAAAAACTACTAAAATCAACATAAAACTCTAACTAAAAATAGAAGGAAAAACACAACAATTACATGCAAAACAAATACCCCACACTTATCGGTTTGTTCGTCCTCGAACAACGAAAAGAATCGAGAGTGCACATGCAATGAACATTGTGTAAAACGAGAAACCTTTGTACTTATCCTTATTATTATGACGATAGTATCAACATAGACTCGCTATCGTCAAGCATTGCTCGTATTTTCTCTTTCTCAAATGCAAGCCAACTGATGACTTCCTCACAAATGGAATTTTGAGGGTGTTTGCTCAATTCACTCAAGTGTTTAGTATATAGGACGTGTTTATACTCAAATCGGTCAATACATGCACCTTGTCAAGATTTCACAAATCCGACGCTCAAAATTGCTCGTAGTACATGACCAAACAAGAATCGAAAGAGGTCTTTATTTTGGGTTGTAATGTTGGCTCTTTGGTAAGGTATGGAATATATGGATATAGTGGCTAACACACGATCAAACGTGATCAATAACACATAAAATTCTAACTTTTAAAACTCGAAGCTTATAATCGCTTCACCTTTCCCATTTTGACAATCTTTCATTCGAAACCCTTTCGTTCACCACATTCCCGAATTTTATTTCACAACACTTAAAAAGCTTTTTGAATTTGCTTCTTTTTACTAAACTTATCCTTTTTGAATTAGACTTTTCACATGAATGCACGCTTTATCACTTTTCATGATTTGTGTTGGAGTTTTATTCTTTTTTTTTTCTTTTTTTTTGTATAAGCAACTCAAAACCCGAAAGCCACAATCGATTTCCCTCACATTTCTTGTCAACTAACAACAAACCCTCTTACCTCACAAGTTATGAAGATACAAGAGATAAAATCGAGTTCGGCTAACAAGAAATGGGATAAAGGCTCAAGGGGGCTCATTTGGGATTTTTAAGTAGCTTACATATATGAATATGGCGGAACAAGGGTGATATATGTGCCTCGAGGTCATTTTCAAATTTAATCATGTACGAGCAAAGTTAAACCTCCTCAATGCAATTTCCCTAAAAATACAAGCAAGCCGATAAATCACACAATGACACTCACTAGTTTGCACCGAATTTGGGAGCAAAATCAAAAGAGATTTTAGAGCTTTAAAATCTTTTCACGAGAAAATGTTGATTATATATATAGGCGGGTTTGGACGAATCACAAAAATTCAACCCCTCACACAAGAGGTCATAAACATGCAAAGATCCGACAAGTAGACTATTCAAACTTCCAAGTACGTGGAGTTGTTCAACAATGTAATAACGACTCAAGAGACACAAAAATCGACTCAACCATTTAAAAGCACAAATAGTAAGCGTCACTTCGCCAAAAATGCGTCACTTCGCCAAGGCTCGAGTTAAGAACAACAAAACATGCTTGATAAAACCCGGACCCTAACCGCCTACCCACCCCACACTTAAACCATGCATTACCCGCATTTTAATGAAAAGCAAGTAAAAGGAGGGTGAATAGTAACTTCCTCAACCGAGCGAGTTTGAGTTGAGTTCGGTAGAGTCCACCTAAGAATCAAGCAATCCAAGCAAAAATCAAGCATGGCTAGTATCTCCCGGCTTCATGAACGCTACTAACTTATCAAATTGCCCAAGGTTGAAGTCGAAAAACCAAACCTAAAAAAAAAAAATCACACGAAATTAAAACTCAATATGTACACGAATCAAAAAAAAATATATTTTTTTTATTTTTCAATTTTTCAAATGTTTTTGGATTTTTGAATTTTTGAATGTTTTTGGATTTTTCAATAAAAAAAAGAAAGAAAGAAATGGAAAGAACTTGGGTTGCCTCCCAAGAAGCGCTTGTTTTACGTCACTAGCTTGACGTACTCCCTTCTGATCAAGGTGGGAATATCACGGGAGGGTCCACCAATACAATCTCCTCCTCGTCGGGAGGATCCACTCTTTGAAACGTCCTTGGCGTATTGCATAACTCATATAAGATCCGCAAAAAAGAAACCGTTCCAAATGGGCAAACGACACTCATCTCGGCTAGGTCCTCGGGTGGGATGGTGATTTTAAAGTGACCCGAAGACTCATCAAAGAAACGATAGGAATAATGGTCGGCTAGCTTGTTCATCCTTTGATCGACAAACGGGGGAGGGAAATGATCTCTCTTGGTAGCCGCTTTCAACTTCTTAAAATCGATTAACATCCTCCAACCCATTGTAGCCCTTGTAGCCAACAACCCTCCTTTTTATCCTTAAGATCTAACAAGCCGCTCGTCTTGGGCACCAAGTCAATGGGCTTCACCCACTCACTTTTAGAAATAACAAACATCAAGCCCTCCAATAACAACCTCCAAATCCCGGCTCTCGTCATTTCATCAATAATCAAATTCAACGGGCTCACTCTCTCAACCACTCTCGGTCTCCAATCAATAGCACTCTCAAGAATATCAAGCACTTTACACGTCCTCTCCTCCTCGTCCTCTTGATGATCGTCAATAATTTCAATCTTACTCTCAATAACCCCACCCCTCCCTTTAAAAAGTCGTCGTTGCCCTCAACGACACATCGAGACTCATCTCCACACAAAATGGGGTCGAATAGAGGCACAACGGGCTCATCGAGAAGAACAAGGGGCTTATCATCACAACATCCCTCTATATCGACAACCGAGTCAACCTCCTTTGGTGAGACAACCGAAATAACTACCCCACACTTGTCAAGGAAAGTGACCGGAAGAGTATACGAAGGAAGTTGATCCACATGATAAGTAACAAGAGGATCGTGAGGCGGCGGGGGAGTAGGACAATCGGGTCCCGCACAAGGAGGAGTCGGTTCTGGGCTAGACATTTGAGCGATTCGAGCCTT
This sequence comes from Phtheirospermum japonicum, assembly GCA_014905375.1. NCBI lineage: Eukaryota > Viridiplantae > Streptophyta > Magnoliopsida > Lamiales > Orobanchaceae > Phtheirospermum > Phtheirospermum japonicum. The sequence goes on along the minus strand of BMAC01000304.1, from coordinate 1,209,471 downwards.
CAATGTTGCTATTTTCGTAACCAACTCAAACTCCTTCGAGGAAAAAGCCATGTTCACGTCATTAGTACACGAGTAAATTTCTTGAGAAGTCTTTGGKTCGGGAGGTAGGGTAGGAGCAATCACCGGGATAATCGAATGACAAGGGCCCGCATAAGAAGTAACAACCGGATTATGAGTCGGCGGTGGATCAAAAGATGGTATAGCACAATCAGGTTCTACATGAAGTCCATGATCCCTATACACGTTCTCCGAGGGATGCGTTGGCGAGGAGAGGTCCGGGCAATAGTCGGAAAGATGATCACTCGTTCCACACCATCCACATCCCAAAAAAGGTCGGCTAACATCTCTTGTAGTACGGATGGGAGGGCCACATGTGAAATTGGAGCCCAGACCACCAAACAACTCATACTCTTCGAGATCTTGAGCGGTTAAAAGGGGAATTTGGGGAACACCAAACGAGAAGGGAAATGGAGTTTGTATATTTGGATAAGGATTTGAAGCACCATACCCTCCGGGAGAACCATTCATACCCACGACGCCACCAAACCCAACATGGTTTGCACCATGCCCTCCCATGTTGGGTTGGCCATAACGATAACCACCATTGGCAACGTGGTTTGTACCATGCCCTCCCACGTTGCCATACCCATTATACAAAGTCTCATTCCCGGCATGGTTTGCACCATGCCCTCCCATGCCGGGAATGTATCCACAATGATTATAGTTATACGTGTCTTGCATACTCAAATAAAAAAATGTCAAATAACAAAACAAGCCAAAAACACAAAAAAATTACAATCAAATCGAAAACCTTAACCAAGCCGAGTCGTAATGGCGCCATTTTGTTAGAAGAGTTTTAGTGGTGTTGAAAGTATCAACGGGTTCATTGGCTAGATATTATAGGAGTTCGATTCAATTGCAAGTCTCAAGGTGTTTCATGCTTGGAAAAATAAAGGGAAAATGAAAATAAAGCAAATAAAATAGCTAACTATCCTAGGAATTGAAATTGCAAATTGGGAGGATGCTTCGGTCGTGTGCCTTAATTAAAAATGCAAAGCAATAATGAAAATAAGCAAGAAAATGCAATATTTCACCGAGTACAAGCATGCAAGCACAAGGTACAACTATGCATAAAATCCTAAATAATGCAAATTACCAAAAATTGAAAGCATGGATGTAAAGAGCAATAAAAATTAACAAGAAATTTTAAAACTTTAAGAAAAATGACAAGCAACAAAGCCTAGATCTAGAATTAAGCATGAAACAAAGCATAAAAATAAAAGTGCAAATAAAGCATAGGCAAAAACTCAAAATCAAGATGATCCAAGAGCCGATCTATGATCTAGATGTGTCACTCATCTAGATTCCATAGCCAATTCATAAGTTTCATCATGAATTCAAGGTGCTAAGACAAAAAGCATAAAATGAAGAAAAAGCATGGAAATGAAGAACAAGCATGGAAATAAAGCATAAAAACATGAAATTAAAGATAACTGAGAGAAGACTTACTTGAATTAAAGGAAAGAGTAGAAAGCTTGAATTAAATTGCATCAAAAGTAACAATCCAAATGAGTATTTGGATTCTTCTTAGGCTTACAAACCCAAGGAGGTGCTTGAAATTAAATCTAATCTAGAAAAGAAATTACATCAAAGCTTGAATTTGAATCTAAAACCTAATAGAGAGAAATTAGATCTTGAAAACTAGAGAGAGGATTTTTAATCCCCAAACCCATGCTTGGGTTGGGAGAAAAATGAGAGGTTCTCTACAAAAATAAGAGTGGTAGTCTATTTATACTAATTTAATTGGGTTTAAATGGGCCAAAATAGCCCTTAAGGCTTGAAAATCCCATTTTTGACCAAGGTTGACCAGGTTTGACCAAGGTTGACCCGGATTTGACCTTGATTTGACCATGCTGGCGAGTACTGTGGCAAGCATCCTGGAAAGCGCCGGACTGGAAGGAGGCCCTGGCGAGTTTTGTGGCAAGCAGTTTGGCAAGTGCTGGGCTGGGAGGAGGCCTTGGCGAGTTCTGTGGCAAGCAGTGGCGCGAGTTGACAAGTATTCCAGAAAGTTTGGGTGTTTTTAAGCCTCTCCTGTCTTCAAGTTTGGCTTTGCCTTGGCTAGTATTTTTGGCCTTCAATGCCTTTACCGATAAAAATAGGAATTTTAAACACAAAAATCCAAAATTACACCAAACCTCCAATTAATTGAAACCATTTAACCCAATTGAACATAAAATTAACAAGTCAAGTGAAAAACAACGAAACAAGAAAAACCACATAAAAACTTAATAAAATTATATTAAAAACTACTAAAATCAACATAAAACTCTAACTAAAAATAGAAGGAAAAACACAACAATTACATGCAAAACACGAATGTAAGTGGAAAGTTGACTCGAGTCGAATCTCTCGAGGAAGACTAATCGGATGTAATTTTTGTGTTTGATTTCACGAACGAGAAAATAACGAAATCTAAACTAAACACTCGATCGAATTTTGGTTTGAGAAGTTGTGGTAACCAAGACGCTGATTTAAACAACGAGCAATGAAATCAAGAACTTTGAAAAGATTAATAAAACGGGGTTCTAGGGCTCTACAATCGTCTCCACGGTCAATTGGCATTTTATCGAACACTTAATCTATGAGCTGAGGTTGTCAATCCCAACTTGTAAACTAAACTCCCGATAATCCCAATTGATGGTTCTAAACAAATGTAGGCACTAGACCCGTGAGTTCTAAATACGAATCATTGAGAAACGCAACAATTCAAACTCAATGCAAGCATACATATAATCAAAGAGACAAAAAGCTAGAAATGAAGCAACAATGGAAAATACGTGTTGAATAACAATAATTTTTATCATATGAATTTATAACAATTATATAACATAAATTCATGAAAAATTCAATAAAAACAATTACGAGTCAAGAATATCATTAACCTATGAGAAAATTCATAATCAATGCAACAAGACATTGTAATAATAAAAGAAAAGAAAATAAATGCTTACTAATTAAAAATAGAGAATTTAATCATTCGAACGAGAAAATAAACGAAACAAGATTGAGCGTACGTCCAAAAGCCAATGAATGCTTAAAATCTATAATCTAATAAAAGGTGAAAAGCTGGAAATTGAATGATGAATTTGAAAAAATGAAGAAGAAACAAGGAGAGAATTTGGGCATTCAAACCCTAGGTGGGTTCAAAGCTTCTTATTCTGAGAAAGGAAATGTTATATTTATAGGTTTGAAAGCGAGAGCAAAATAGTCATTTTGCCCCGAATGGGCAAAATTGGCCCGACCACAGATGCTGGAAATTGGCTCCTTCAATGGCATGGCGACTCGGCGTCGACAATGCGTCTATAGGGCATCGATGCATGCATCTATCGATGGTTGTGCTTCGCCGGTTCGAGTCATATTTTCGTCAAACAAGCCAGTTGTGATCCTAGAACGCTCTTAGGCTTGATTGACTTCCCTAACCCAAAGAAAAATAAAGTATTATAAAAATTTATAAAAAGTACAAAAACTTTTTCAAAAAAGTATTAAAATGACGACAAAAGTTACAAAGACGCAATATAAGAAAAAATGGGAGAAAATTAGACTAAAATCCGAATAAATCACATACGACAACACACGAAAATCACACACAGGTATGTATAAATCAGCCGACCTAACAAGTCTCAGCATGAGAGGTTTGCATGGAGCCTACGCTACGTCAACTGATGTCAGCCTTAGATCAGTACAGTCCTATTTGCTACAACTGCCGAATTATACTGTAGCATTATTGGCCACACGATCATAGCTAGCCATTGTCAGATGTACTGTAGTATTTCTGACCACATGATCTAGGGCAACCTTAGTATGTTATGTTTCTATAAATATGTGTGTAATTCATTGATGTATGACATGAAAAAGATTATTGAAATCATATAGTACATTCTCCTCAGCTCGCCTTTACTTATATAAAGCTTATAGTAGCTCTCCTTTGATTGTATAAGCTCTCCATGAGCTTGCTACTTTTCTTTCATGGTATCAGAGTAGGATTGAGGGCCTGACTCTGTTTTCTGTTACCAAGATGTCTCACAACAGCTCTTCCTCCTCAACTCGAACCTCTTCACCTCTACCTCCAATCGTTTATCATCAAAGTCAACTCATTTCAACCAAATTAGATGAAAATACTTACTTGATCTGGAGACAAAAAACCTTGATGACCATCAAGGGTTATGGTCTTGAAGCATTCATTAAGAAAGGATCTACAGCTCCACCACAGTTTATAAGGAGAAACTCAGACAAACCCCCTCTTTTCTATGTGGGAAAGGCAAGATTAGATCTTAGCCTCATGGATCCTGTCCTCTTTAAGTGAAAGTATCCTTATTTTAACTGTTGGTTTCAATACATCTGAAGAAATATGGTCTGCTCTTGAGAACAACTTTGACACGCAGTCTCAAGCCAAGATAATGCAGTATAGGATAATGTTGCAGTCCTTAAGGAAAAGTGTCTTGTCCATTAAAGAGTATTTGGGAAAGATGAAGTCTTGTTATGATATTTTAGCTTCTGCATGGAACAAGACCTTGCACATTTTCGCCTGGATTGAGAGGTGAATATGACTCAGTAATGGTTAATGTTATATCTAGGTCGCAGCCTTACACACTAGCCGAGTTGCATGCTCTTTTGCTTAGTTATGAAGCCAGATTGGAAACCAACAGTAACAATGCTTCATATGTTAATACAGAACGATCTCAGCCCTCTGTCAATGCTGCTACACATGCCAATGCTATAAGATTCAACAACAATAATTATCAACAAGGCGGATGAATCTCAAGAGGTCGCGGAGGTGGCAGGAAAAGCTTTAGAGGTAGTACGGGAGGTAGAAGTTAAAGAGGTCACGGAGGAAGATCAAATGGAGGCGACAGGGTTGCCTATCAGATCTGCTACATCTCTGGACACACAACAGACAGGTGCTGGTACAGGAATGACAACTCTTACAGCAACACTCAATCCAACCAGCAGTCAATCAGAAATCCTCCATATGGCACATTTTGGGAATGGTGGGAGAATGAGCTTGCATTGGGACTATGATGCTGATACTCTTTGGTTTCCTGACTCTGGAGCAATTGTGCACGTGATAAATGATCTCTCAAATTTGAATTTGGCCTCAGAATATGCTGGAGGGAACATGATCCAAATGGGAAATGGAGCTGGAGTAACAATTAATCACATTGGTAACTCTTTTCTCAAAGCTTCTCTCAGTTTTAAAACTTTTTTGCTCAACTTTATGTTCCCTTAATCACTAAAAACTTGTTGAGTGTCTCAAGTTTTACCTATAATAATAATGTCTCTTTTGAATTCCATCCTTCTTATTATCACATAAACGATCAAACCACCAAGGCCATCTTGCTTAGAGGGACAGTTAAAGATGGACTCTGTCATTTCCACCTATACACCACCAAGTCAGCCACTTATCAACCTCCACCAGCACCACCTTTCTTCATGCGAACTGCTCAAACTTGCTTTGTTTTCAGTTTTCAGAATAAAGAACCTATTTTTGATCTATGGCATTCTAGATTAGGTTACTCTAATCAAGATGTAATAGATAAGGCTTTGAAAAAGTTGTAATATCCCTTATAACAACAATAAAAAAATTTATCTTTATGTTCCTCTTGTATGTTAGCAAAAAGTCACAAGCTTCCTTTTCAAAACTCTGAATTTACTAGCTCCCAACCCCTTGAACTCATTCACTCCCACCTCTCGAGAGGAGCACCCATAAAATCATCAAATGGTTTTCTTTATTATGTTAACTTCATTGATTATTTCAGTAGATATAGTTGGATTTATCTCCTAAAGTCCAAATCAGAAGTTTCAAATACCTTTGTCCATTTTAAAAACCTTATTGAAAATCAACTAAACTGCATGATCAAAAACTTTCAATCAGATGGTGGAACTGAATATAAACCTCTTGCTAAGGTTTTTAAAGATAATGATATAAATCATAGGATATCTTGCCCTTATACACCAGAATAGAATGGTGTGTTTGAAAGGAAACATAGACATCTTGTGGATATGGGGCTGTCTTTACTTTCTCATTTAAACCTACTTCTTAGGTTTTAGGATGATGCTTTCACTACTTTTGCTTACATTATTAACAGAATTCCCTGCAAAAAAAATCTTTATAAAACCCATGTTGAGTGTCACTTTAATCAACGACCTGATTACAATTTTCTTAGAATGTTTGGCTGCCTCTGATATCCTCATTTCAGACCCTACAACTCCCACAAGCTTCAATACAGGTCGGTTCCAGGTACCTTTCTTGGTTACAACACTCAATACAAAGGACACAAAGTTTTGTTACCTTCTGGGAAGGTGATAATATCCAGAAATGTTATGTTCAGTGAGCATGAGTTCCCATACAGGTCTAAATAGGGCACCAACTCTCCACACTTCACCTTGTCCCCATCCATCCATCCTATCACCATCCCAATATCATACATTTCCCATCCCATCTCCTCAAACAGACACATCATCAACACCTCTGAATAATATTCCCACATCTCCAGTCACATTGCCTGATCAAACTCCTTCTTCACACCAATCATCTCGGCATGCTCACTCCAACACACCTCAAAGCCATAACACTACAGTTTCCCTCGTTTTTCAATTATCGACCATTTATAATGATCACTTTGTTCCTTCTTCAACATGTCCACCTCAGAATTTACATCATATGCTCACCAGGTCTAAGGCTGGTATTCACAAATCTAAAATACTGTCTTCCAAAGTCATAAATGAAGATGATGAAACATTAAATGCTCATCAAGCACTTAAGATTAGAGTTTGAAAACAGGCTATGCAGGCTGAATACAATGAACTGATCAAAAATCGCACATGGACTTTGGTTCCAGCACCTGAGGGGAGAAATGTAATTTGTTGCAGATGGGTATTTAAGACCAAGAGAAACACTGATGGTTCAGTTTCTAGACATAAAGCAAGATTGGTTGCTCAAGGTTTCTCTCAGCGAGCTGGTTTTGATTTCTCTGAAACCTTTAGCCCAGTTGTCAAGCCAACAACAATAAGGATAATCTTAAGTATTGCTATTTCTTGGGGATGGGATGTTAAACATCTTGATATTAAATTTGCATTTCTACATGGGTATTTACAAGAAGTGATCTATATAAGACAACCTCCCGGTTTTGAACAACAGAAAGACAAATAGCTTATTTGCAAACTCGCCGAGGCCATTTATGGACTTAAACAGGCCTCTAGGGCATGGTTTAGCAAGATTCAAGAAATACTTCAAGGTCTTGGATTCATATGTTCAAAAGCTGATACTTCTCTTTTTTACAGGTTGAGGAATGGGTCAAGAATTCATCTCCTTATCTATATAGATGACATATTGATTACGGGATGCAATGAGAATGAGGTCGCTTCAGTTGTTGCCAATTTGAAAAAGGTTGTGTCACTGAAAGAATTGGGCAGTATTAAATAGTTTTTGGGAATTGAGTCAGGGATAGTACTTTAGAGAGCTTCTCAATCGAGCTAATATGCTATCATCTAAGCCGGTTCCCACTCCACTGATTACTACCAATAACCTGTCTAGATTCAAGAGGAGCAACACATGCATAAATCCTACTCTTTACAGAAGTCTTGTCCGAGGTCTACAATATGTCACTATTACAAGACCTGAGTACTTTTAGTGTTAACAAGGTTAGCTAGTTCATGGCTAATCCTTTAAACACGAGCTGGAGAGAAATAAAATGAATTCTGAGATACTTGGCAAGCACCATTGATCATGGACTAAGAATAACTAGAGCTCCAAACTTCAATTTGACTGGTTTTTCTAACTCTGATTGGGTTGCCGACCTCGATGATAGAAAATCTATCAGTGATTCCTGTGTATACCTTGAAAATAATCTTGTATCATGGAGTTCAATGAAGGAGGACTTTATGTAAAGGTCGAGCACTGAAGTAGAATAAAGGAGTTTAGAAAACACCGCTGCAGAGATGATATGGATATGATATCTGCTCAAGGAATTGAAAGTTGAATCAGTTTGCAAGCCTACTATTTGGGTGGATAATTTGAGCACGATTTCTCTGGCTTCAAATCTAGTCCTACATGTAATAACTAAGCACATTGAACTTGATATTCACTTTGTTAGAGACAAGATTCTTTCATAACAGCTAGCAATGCAACATGTTCCTTCTTTCAGAACAAATAACTGATATTCTAACAAAACCTTTAAGCGAGCAACTCTTCACCAAGCTTAGAGACAAACTGAGAATCATGCCCAAGAGCTCGTTCGAATTGAGGGGCCGTGTTAAACGACAGTATAAGTCACAGCGACCTGATGGATTCAGGTCACATGATTACAGACCTACTTGATGACCTAATAACCACATGTCGCATGTGTGCCGACCTGATTGGTTCAGGTCGAGCGACTGCCGACCTAACATGTCTCATCACGAGAGGTATGCATGGAGCCTACGCCACGTCAACTGATGTCAGCCCTAGATCAGTACATTCCTATCTGCAACAGCTGTCAAATTGTACTGTAACATTATTGGCCATACAATCATAGCTAGCCGTTGTCAGATGTACTGTAGCATTTCTGACTACAGGATCTTGGACAACCTTAGTATGTTATGTTACTATAAATAGATGTATGAGATGAAAAAAATTACTGTAATCATATAGGACATTCTCCTCAACTCGCATTTACTTATATAAAGCTTATAGTAGCCCTCATTTGATTGTATAAGCTCGCCATGAGCTTGCTACTTTTCTTTTAGTTTTACATCTTTAAAATGTATATAATTCCTCATCGACTATTGATAAATTTCAATGAAATTGAACAAAACAAAAACGGTTTACGAAATTTTGAGTGCCCAAAAACGCTTTTAGTCGTGGTAGCTTTAAGGCTTTTATATTTTCCTCTGCATATTGGATTATTAATGGCCTATTTGGAAAAATATTTGTTGAATTCTTAGTTCTGCCATTTAAAATTTGGGATATTCATAATTTGGTAAATAGTAGAATTCTTGTTTGTCGTAAAATTTATAATCTTTTAATTTTTAGTATAAATGTCATATCATGTATGAAAAGTAAAAACTAATTTATTATTATATTATATCTGATGTTAAATTATATTTAAAAAATAAATAATATTATATTATAACAATATATTTAATATTATTTAATTACTTTTAAGTTTTAATACAAATGAGAATTTGACATTCGCAGTACCCTAGTCTAAACATGACCCGATAGCATAATTCCTCTAATATCCAAAGTCAGCCTGGCCCTCTAATTGATTAATTACGCTTTACACTCTCTGACAAATAAAAAGAAGGAAATAAAAGCAATCTTTTTCTCGCACTTAGAATTGTTGGATAAAATCTTTCTGTGTTTTGGCAATCATTTGACTATTACAGTAGTTAGCAAACAATCCAAGCCAATTTTAGTTGAAATGACCAGTTTGATAACTTTTGGGAGCCAAATGGAATTTAAAGTCATGATTAAAGGTGTTTTCAAAGAGATGAAGAGTCTTATCATTTTAGCTAACATGAAATTGAGAGCTTAAAATGGTTAAATATGCATGATGATGTGACGCTCATAAACATCAATGATATGATTCCAAATTTGTTTGTCCAGTTCTTTTCTTAAAATAATAAAATCTTTTATTTGGTTGTCAGTTTTATATATTAGTGTGTGTATATAATATATATATATATATATGTATATTCATGTAAATACCATAGCTAACAATTTAATCTCGTAAGTTTTTGATTTTTAGTCAATTTGGTCACATAAGTTCAAGCTTTGGCACGAAATGGAGTACTTCAATATTTCACTTTATTGGAATCATAATTGAATAGAATTATAACTTATGGCGTTCAATTGTTCATTTTCCTTTATTACCTTCATTTTGGGAAGGGTACATTTACGACGTCACACGTTTTTCGACGTTGATAAATTTATAACGGCAAAACATCATTGATCAAATAACTCATAACCTATAATGCACGAAAACTTCAAAATATGATATTTTGTCGTGTCGTGTATTATTTTACGTTAATCATAAGCGTGTCCGCGTGTCGTGTTACAAGTCTAATTCATGCAACCTAGCTCATAGCATTTGAAAGATGTACATCTTTAAATTTTGATCAAAATAACACATGTGAATGATTGTCATATTTTGATTAAAACTCCCTAAACCCACGTTTCTCCCAAAAAAAAAAAAAATACATTTTTTTTGTGAAGATGAAGGTCAACTTGGGTGTTATAATAAACCATATATTTGTAGCCTCTTAAACAAGAGTGATTTTATTGGTAGATGTTCTTTTTGCATTTTTATTTTTTTCAGTCTCCTTGGGCCAAAATATAATTAATGTCTGATATTATTATTATTATTATTATTATTATTATTATTATTATTATTATTATTATTATTTGGGTGATTGAGTACCCAGAATTATTACTCTTAATTGATTGTGAACCATGTACTGCTATTATCTGGAAATCGAGCCGGAATAATCATATGTTCCAATACGTTAAATAAACTTTTTACAAACAAACTTGATAAAATGACGTGGAGTTCAATATTTGAATTTGAGACATTCCACTTTGATAGTCTCACTCAATTCTAATAGTTTATTCATGTTGAAAATGATTAAATTGCGAAATTAGTTTATTAACTTACTTTGTTTCACATATCCATTCAATAATTATTTGGGATTGCAATTTGGGACAATAATTTTTGATCTTTTTGCAATTTAGTATAATTTCTCTGCTCGATTCAAAAATTCACCACAAATTTCAACAGACGGATAAGGGGCACCAAAGATTTAAGGACTTATCATATTTTGGTAATATAAAATGACATGATATCAGCACACATTCATGTGGACATATATAAAACACAAAAATAAAAATTGAAATAATATAGTGTTTTTTCTATTACCGTTCACTTGCTTTTATATATATATATAGAGAGAGAGGTGGATCAATGCCAAACTATCTAAAATTGTCGAAAAATGAGAAATTCTAAAATGTGGGGTCATGTTTTCGACGAAGTTATTGACATATTTTTAAATTGGGTGAATAGAATGAACTAAAGTGTCAACAATTAGAATTTAGTGTCCTAAATTACAACCCATAAATCACTCGATGAAAGTGCAAAACAACATAAGTTAACAAACTAATTTACATTTAAGTGTATCAACAACCATGTTTGATAATGTACTCCCTTTGTCCCATAAGTCTCTCACTTCTTAGGAACTTAATCAACTAAAATTCCCATTTTTGTAGCAATTTATAGTTAATGTCCAGTCTATAAGAAGAATTTTAAATTACAGGTATTTATAGAAATAAAAATTGAAAACACGTTAAATATGATAATTGAACTATTTTGGTAGCACGAGTGAAAAACAAAGATTGATTTTTTTTCTTCTCTTTTTTATTTTTCTTTTTTGGGATAAAACCAGAAAAAGAATTGGTATGGCATGACTAAATGCAAGGTATACTTGACTTATTGTATAAACAAAACCACATGAGGGGAGTGTAAAGCCTTGTTAAAGGGAAGCAAGAATCTCCTTCAAAGCTAAATAATGGTTGTAGTTGCAGATAGTAATCAATCTTTGGTCACCTTTTGACCACTTATCTCCACTTTTCTCTTTCTCAAACATATACTCAGCAAGGAGGTCAATGAAAAAACAACTCAAAAGGTGTTATTTGCCAAAGCTTGGGAATCCAATGTGAAATTGGATTCGTTAAGAATATCTCTTTTCTGATTGCCTCTTATAATTTAGATAATAATATCAAATAAATGCAAAATTGATATACTTTGGTAATAGTAGAAGTCTTAGGGTATGTTTGGCGGACAAAGCTGATAAGTTAGCTGATACTTGAAAAGTTAGTTGATGACTGATAACTTATTTGAGAGCTGATAGCTGATAGCTGATAACTGATAGTTGAAAAGCTGGCTGATCTAAATAAAAGAGTTTGGCAAATTTAGCTGATAAGTTGGCTCAAAAATATAAAAGTACACAAAAGTACATGTTTAAAATAATAGTGTTAATACTATTTTTTATTTATTTTCATATAATATTAGGATATTAAATTTAATTATTATTGTTTCTATTACCAAATTTGTTTATATATATATATATATATATATATATATATATATAATATATATATATATATATAATATATATAATTTTCAATAATTTCACAATACTTTTTTTAACAGATTGGGGAGAGTTTTTTTTTTATTTTCCTTTATACACCAATTTATAATCAAGCTAATAATAATAATAATAATAATAATAATAATAATAATAATAATAATAATAATATTTATTATTATTATTATTATTGTTATTGTTGTTGTTGTTGTTGCACAATACTAAAATAACTCTAGATATTTATCTAATTAATAATAATAATAATTATTATTATTATAACTTTCAATAATTGCACAATACTTTATTTAACAGATTGGGGAGATGATTTTTTTAATTTTCTTTATACACCAATTTATAATCAAGCTAATAATAATAATAATAATTTATTACTATTATTATTATTATTATTATTATTATTATTATTATTATTAATTTCACAATACTAAAATAATTCTTAGACATTTATCTAACAATTAATAAAGTGGTGAAATTAAAAAAAAACACAATACCTAACAAAATAATATTGTAATTTTCTAAAAGAATAAAAGGGTTAAAATAGGAATAAATCAAAAAGCTCCATGAGCTTATTTGAAAAACTTGTAATACTAGCATTTGAGATAAGTTCAGACTTTTCAAATAATCTCAGGCAACCAAACAAGACTTATTTAAATATAGAGAGCTTATAAGTTCTCAAAATAAGACATAAGTTAGCTTATTATGCTTACCAAACATACACTTAGTATAGAAGTAGATATAAGAACAGTAAGAATTTAAAGCAGTATTAAATTTACGACGGAAAAAGAGCTGAACAGCTTTAGAGTGTCTAGGATTGGCTCGCCCAAAAAACTAACGAGCACTCCGTGCGTTTATCAACATAAAATGTAGAGGCTTGAGTTTAGCTCATTAAGGTTAAAGAGCTTTATAACTCAAATTGGTCAAGCTTTAATGATAAAAAATTTAAGTTTGAACTTAAATATTGAAGTGTGGAGTGAATTCAAATTTACTATTCTGTCAATATATATATATTATATAATATAATAATATAAATAATATATATATATATATATATATATATATATATATATATATATATATATATATATATATGTGTGTGTGTGTGTGTGTGTGTGTGTGTGTGGGTTCAAATGAGAACTCGTCATTATATGTGAATCTATGGACTCATCTCGACCATTAGATTGGATAATCTTGATGGTTGAGATCATGACATGTCAGCATGGTAATATTGTAAAAAAATACATTAATTAATTAAAAAGGGTATTTTGGACATATATCAACGTTTATAAAGAGCACTACGTTA